>ML685816.1:134057-349844 GCA_007922175.1 Pelusios castaneus
GTTTTTTTAGCGTCTTAAAATGAGGTCATTTCTTAAAAAATTCTAATGGACTCAGAGTAGGAGATGGCTAAAGCAGCTGTTAAAATTAATGTGAATGAAGTGATTGTTTTCTATCAGGTATGTTGTGTGGTTATATGCCTTGGCTACTGCATGAGAGTTGAGAATGACTATTCTTGTTTTTAAACCCAGAGACGTGGACTTAAAACTAGATACACTGGTAACATCCTTTTCCTTATTTACATTGGAAGAATTCCATTTAAGGCCTCAATTAATCCCTGTCTTGGTACAGAGCCCACACCAGCGGGAAGTAGCTTATACCTCCTCTATTGTAGGGCTGGTAGGGGCCAATCTGGCCCCAAGCCTCTGTTAAGGTAACCCTCAGGGCTGCCCTAAATTGTACCTGAGCCAGCATAGTCTCTGTAGGCCATAAACAGACAAGGATTAGATGGAGTATGGGAATGCTCTGGTCAGGCCTCCTCCCAGCCCACCCTGACACAGTCTCAAACTTCTCCTGCACTGAGGGATCCTGCAGGGGAGCAAAGAGTCAGTATAGTCAGCTCTGTGTCTTCCAGGGAGACATTAGGGGTATTCCACAAAAGAGCTTTACTAGTGTTTTGCACCCCCTCTGCCTGTGGAGCTGAAAAATGGGGCTACAAAGCACCGTTGACTGTGCCTGAAGTGACTGGAGAAGTTTTGTTTAACAGAGAACTATGGGCTCCCTTTATGACTTGAGTGGGTCCATCGACATCAAGTGACTAGGCCAAGCAGAGTTTAGCCCTCTACAGCACTTTACATTTACAAAGTGCTGCACAAACGTTGCATACTCCTCCACTAGACCATGCTGCCTCATTAAAGGTTTGATCCTAAAGGATCAAACAAACTAAATGAAGCATAGACAAACCTCTTGATTTGCCCTGGAAACCAGCTGCAGGCAGCTAATAAACCTGGAAAGTTAACATTTCACAAAGCTTAACCACCAATGAAGTGGTGCAGACAGAAGTCAGGCATCAGAAATAATGAAGCCACTGCCTATGCTGTATGTATCTTACACTCTGAAAACAATGGTGGGGGAATTCACTTATGAAAATGAGAGCCCCCAAAGTATGGGGTAGACTAGAGCCAAGCATAATGAAGGCGGGTACTGTAAAAGCTTCTTGACAGACAGCTTTGTCAAGGCATTTCAGCCTCAGCACCCTGGTGAACACCCTGCTGTGTTTGGCCTCCTGCTCCCAATTGTACCAAATTGTTTGTTTGGTAGTTTTTTTTAAATGAATAGCAAACACTCCTAGCAACTATTATGCAAGCAATTTATAGGGCTAAAATTTGCTTATGCAAACCATAAGGACAATTACAAATAACAAATGTGCAGAAATCATGAACTGACCACAGATATGTCACAAACAGTAATGATAGCTAAATTAATAAGATAAATTGGTCATGGTGCATAGATCACCTCATTCTTCTTCAGTGCTTTAGGAGACCTGAAATGACAAACTCTTCAGGATGGATGTTTGTTTCCCTTAAGTGTGCACTTCAGGCTCATCATAGCAGAATCATCCTGCTTGATTCTTTCCCACATGCATCACTTAAAGGTCTGCTTCTTCCTTTTGTTGCCAGACTAACCAATGTCCGAATGGAAATGCATTTAAGGTTGCACTATGCAATCACGAGTCCTGAATCAGATCACACACTGATTTTATTCTGTTTTAACTCAAGTAGAGTTAACCCTGCTTTATAATGATGTATACTGGCATGAATAAGCTTAAGAAAAGTCAACAGTTTTCTTTTTCTATATGGTGTTCAGTAAACATAAATTGGCTGTCATGCCATCCATATATCTATTTCTATTATATCCATCTGTTATGTTCTAAAGCTGTAATTATATTTCCCTTTTAATGAACTACATTCAAGTTATTAATCTTTATTTTGTTACTAATATCATTCTGATCATATTAATATAGGCCCTGATTTTGCTTCTGTTTAATGACAATGAGAGATTTACCAATCAGTTTAATGGGAATCAGATTCTAAACTAGTTATTATACAGTATCATCAACCTAGTGTCACTGGAAGGCAAGAACACGGTTAAGTTTCGCCAACCACCCAAATGTATCAATAGCACATAATTAAAATACACCCTATGCTGTCCTACTGTAGGGTTGTCACCTGTTTATAGTGCTCCTGTGGGACACATCAGGTCACATGTGACAACTATGCCACATTTACGTTTTTGTATCATGATGTGTTGCTGCATCACATCGTATTGACATGTCATGATGTAAGATCACGAGGAGAAGGATGAAAGGTTTAAACAACTTCAGACAAAGTAATCAGTACCACTATTATTAGAGGTGCTTGATTGGGTCATCCAGAGCAGCAGAAGATGGGTGGAAATCAAGTACAGTGTTTGTCATAATATGACTTTGGGAGGATCTGCAAGCCTTGATTTACGTGACTAATTCCACTGATGACTGGTGTAGTTTGGGACCTTATTTTGAGATATAATCTTTCATGAAAACTGGATCTCAGAATGCTTTGTGGAAACAAATAATAGAAAGGAGTGGGCACTGTATGTGATAAATGCAGTCCACTGAAGCTGTTCTCACTCATATGTACAGGTATGACTTGCAAACCAAGAGCTTCTTTCCCCTTACCTGGCAATCTGTCTGCTGCATTCAGTACTATCAGTCACTGCATTCTCCTCAGCACTCACTCCTTCCTGATCTTTCAGTGTCTTTCTTGAGGGTGGTTCCTTTTCCTAATCAGTTCTATGTAGGCTCTTATAGCACCTTCCCTACTGTAGTGTCTGAGAGCCTCTCAGTAGCACATTAAGCATCAGGATGAGCATCTGTCCTGTGTAGTTCATTCATGTGCTCATCATCTCCTGAAGAGGAGATCTGGATGTGGAGTGGAACTCTCCTCCACCGGTGTCCCGATACCTCATCTTTCTCTGCCTTTACAGTGAACCCCTGAGTGACTATTTGTGCTCTTATAACTTTAATTCCCACGTCTGTGCTGATGACTGCCTCTGTGCTCTGACCTGTCCCTCACTTGAATCTTACATTTATGAATCCTTTCTGACATCTGTCCCTAGATATCCTGCTGCCAACTCAAATACAATATGAACTAATTTCATTCAGGTCCTCCCTTCCTTTTCCATCAGGGTCACTAAATCCACACTCCCCCATCTCCCAAGCATGCACCCTTGATACGTCTCTCTCGTCTCCTGACATCAAGCCATTGCCTAATGCTGCTGATTCCTTTTCTATAACTCCACCTGCATCTCTATTGCCTTGTTTTGATTTGGTAATGTCCCACCTAGAGTACTGCAACTTCTTCTTTTTAACCTATTTCAGTACTGCTTTGTATTCACTAGTCTGTTTAAGCTGCTGCCAATATTATCTTTGCTCTTCCCACCCACCCGTATTTCCCTTCTTCACTAGCCTCACATGGCCCTCTGCATCAAAAGCAAACTCCCTGTCTTTGCATTCAGTGCTGTGCGCTTAGCTCTGCCCCGCCTACAACTCTTTCATCTCCTACCATTCTACTTTCTGACTTTTTTTCTGCTCTGGCAACTCCACTTACTTTCATACCCCTGCTAAGTCCCACTCTCACTTTCTCCTATACTGCTTCTTTGTCTGGAATGACCTTACAGATCCTGTTTCCCCAACTAGCTCTCACTTTCCATTTCCTGCTCAAAACACCCTTCCTGAGGAGGTTGTTTCCCACTTCTGAACCCATCCTTGCAGCAAAAAAATGGGAGGGAGGGAGTCAATTCAAACAAATAATACAATTTTAAAAAAGGGAAATAACCTGGTGTGTGTTTACAGCACCAGGAATAACCTCATTTGTGACCCTTTTACACTGCTGAAAACCGTCTCCTTCCTTTGACCCCCTCTGTCTCACATCATCTCTTCATTTTTAGGGCAACCTAGATTGCAAGCCTGCAGTGCCAACACAGAATCTTAGTTTTATCTCTGTGCAACGTGCTGCACATACCTACGGGACCTTGGAACTAACTACTAGCTTTATCTCTCCATTCCTGTAGCTGAGTGTTTGAAATCCTGAGACATTTCCCAGCAGAATTGATTTAGGGTAACAGGGCAAGATTGCTTCTGTAGGTACACTATTTACTGGATTAAAAAACAAAACCAAACAGAACAGCCCTAAACGTACAAAGCCGTCTATACATAAAATAGACTTTTTACCGGAAAAGATAAAGTACATGTTAAATTATTACAATCTTCGTGTCAGGCAAGCAGACCCAGCCACTTATGCTGAGAAAAATAGCTTCCTGTACCTTTGTGCTGCTTGGTGCGCTGTGTCTCCTAGATGCACGGCTATAAATGTTGAAGTATTGTGGCAAGTTTCACAGGCATGCTGGAGCTGGGGCCTCCAGGGAGACAATAGAAGAAACAGTCTATGGCTCCTGCATACCTCGCCCTCATTGTGTGTTTTTTTGGCCTTGAAACCATTTGTGCCCTCCCTGTCACTTGCCTTCACATCCTAAATGGTGAGTCCGCCTCACAAACCGCACTGAAATCGAGCCCTTGAAAGTAATGCCAAGTATAATGGGGTCGATATATATCTAAATTAATGCTGCCCCCCCCCCCACCCTCACTGTGGGGTATTAGCTGCGGGATCACGATTCTAGTGGGAAGAGAAAGTCCTGGGGGAGCAGGGGGCCGGGCTGGGTTTATTCTTGTCAAAACCATATGATCGTTTCCAGGAATATGCAGCCTGTAAAGCTGGTGGGTGCGGCGTCAGCTGTTTCTGCGCCGATTTCTGCTTCGGGATAATTTGAGGCTACATTTAGAAAATACCACGGGCCATTTCAGAGCAGAAAGCGTGGCAGCAGCTAATCACGCCGTATTGATGTGCCTTTCCCCTGCACCCACCCCACCTCCGCTTTTCTACCTCTCACGTTGCGCGCGCCTGTGCGGATTCAATACGCATCATTCCACTGCCAGAAGTGTGAGTGGCTGCTTTACGGCGGGCTGAATCACCGCGCCCCCCCTGCGCAAGAGCTGGGGGTAATGGACAACCTCTCTCCTATTCTCTCACACAGCCTCAGAGCCGGGTGGGGGGAAGAGAGCGAGGAAGGGCCCCGCCCTTTCCCTGCAGCTCCCGGCTGCTGCGTGACTACTCCGTTTCACAACCATAACAGTGTGGTTATTTCGACTGATCTCAGCGCTGATGCTGCACGACATCCCGGCCCTGAAATTGACACAGCGCTAGCGTGACAGCAGTCCCCGGCTCTCCACCTCCTCTGCAGGTCTCACGCAGGCGGAACATATGTTCCCAAGGCAAACCCGAGGCTGGAGCGCTTTTGTTTTGTACACTGATCAAAGGAGCGGGCGCCTGGGTTTTCCCTTTACTGCGAGCCGCCATTAAATACCTCCTGATCCCTGCAAACCAATCGCTCTGGGCTTCTTCGCACGCAGAGCAGCCCCTCTCCTGCACGCACCAGCCAAGGTGAACCGGGTCCTTCGGGGCGACGCAGGCGGGCAGCGGGCTCAGGCAGCGCCTACATGAAGCTGCCTGCCGTCCCCCAAAATGGGGGAGGGGAAGGTCAGTCCGCCCCACATTTGGGGGTGGGGGCCGGAGTGGTTCACATGTGTGGAAAGGGAGGACTTTCGATCCGCGTTAAAGGAGCTCGATTAGCCCTTGGTTTCGACCTTTGAACATATGTTCCTCTTGCGTGAGCCCGCATGATTAGCTAGTTAATGTTTGCAAAGCGCTTTGAATTTACAGGGCGCTACCAGCGTTGCACGGTGCTGAAATATTCAATGGGCCTCGGGGAGGAGGAGGGGGGTGGCCGAGGATGGTGTGAAGGGAGGAAGGGGTCGGGGGCGATGGGTTAGGCTAGAAGCGCACGCTGAGAGCCCACACGCCGTTTTCGTACTTCTGCTCTATTCCCCGTGCGGATAGACCCCGTAATAGAAATGTGTGTGTAGATCTGGAGAGACACGCTCCGTGCTGCGAGCGACGTCCATATTTGGCTGTCTACAATCAGCCGGCGTAATTGCCTAATTTTTCTAGCCGCGGTGTTTTGAGATGAAGTGATTCAGAGACGTTGCCACCTTCCCATGGGGTTAATAAGAGGATGGAAACTTATTCGGTGTCCTTATGTCGCAAATCTGTCCTTGTTACTAGCTCCCTCGATGGCCTGTCTGGGCGGATCGTGAAATGAGGAAGCTCCCCGTGCTCGGGAGATAAAAGGGGCTTGGCCCAGCCGCCCTGCCTCTCCAACCCCAGGATGGGCCAGTCAGCCCGGCTTTGGTCTGCACGCAAAGCTCCCAGCAGCGCCTCTAGGAAAGCAGCCTGCGGCGAGTTAGTCAGTCAGGGAGGCGTGCGAAGGGCAGCGCAGTGCACGGCAGATCCGAGCTGGTCTAGGAGAGGGTGACCTGCTCGGAGAGGGAGCCGGGCAGCTGGTGCCCAGGACTTGCCTGTCATACCCACAGCGCTGCCCTTTGATATCAGTGCTGAGCACTACTCTGGATTGGTACTAGCGTGCCCGGCGCTCCGCACTGCCCTACCCTGACAACGGGGTCATCCAAGCCCTGCAGGAGCCGGGCCGTTTCAGTCTGGGCGGTGCTTTCCGTGCAGGAGCCCAGCCCTAGTGTTATGCACGCGCGCCTGGCACGCAGGAGCTGCCGCCGCTGTTGCTGGGGCCCGGCATCGCGTGATGTGCGTGCACTCAGGGCTCAGCGCTGCTGTGCACACGCACTTCGTACTCCTGGCCCAGTGACCGCGGCGCTTTCTGCTCGCTGCTGGGTGACGAGCAGGTGCTCTGGGGAGGGAGGAGCAGTTAATCTTGTAACGTTTAGCTTCTGCTTTCCAAGCCGGGCCAGGAGTCACGCAAGCTATTGCTGGACAGGCAGTGAGTTCAGTGGGAGCAGGAACACTCTGTCTCCTGTCGTTATCAGCGGAGTGTAACAGCTGGGAAAGAAAGAAACCCGCTTACAGCAACCCCAGTGGGAGCTCTGCAGGCCAGCTCCCTCCCAAACGTCCCCAGGCCTGCCCGGGGGGGGGGGGAACCTGCTCAGTGAGGGGCTGAGGCTAGGGATCGGGTCTCCAGTGGGAGAAAAAGGGTTTTGTTCTGGGTGTGTCCGTGTTCGCTCCTCTGACAGATTTGAAATCTTACTCAGTCTTTTACAAATAAACGCTCCCTCATTCAAACCGTTACCCCTTGACCACGCTTCCTCGGAATAACCAAATGTAAACATGCAGCCCTTCCATTGCATACCCTGAGAAGAGAGGGAAGTTGTTTTGCTAAAAGTTCAAGTCAACCCTCTTAGCAATAAAAGGAAGAAAACTCAAGTTACAGCTGCTTTCACTGTGATCATAGCAAAATGTGCTGAAGTACACACTGTGCACATCACAAAACGTCCCCATTTTTAGGAGGGACAGCCCCTAATTTTGATTAAAACAATCACTGTTTCCTACTTAGTGCAATTTCAAAAGAGTCAGAAATTGCCTCTTTCTCCATAATATTCTCATCAATGCTGACGTGTATGTTGAGCAAGGTGGGATCTGAATAAACTTTACATCACACTGGCTGGATCCTGACAGAGGCCAATCACCTACAGTTCCCAATATGATGGATCCTGCTTCCTTTCAAGTTGATGGAAGAAATTCCTATGGACATCAATGTACACAGGATGGAGTCCATAGACTTCCTTGGGTGTTGCTAGTTCCAGAGGTGCTCAACATCTATTTGGCCAGATTTATAGTGTTAAGAAGTAGAGCCATACACTCGCTGATAACAACAGGAGACAGGGTGTTCCTGCTCCTACTGAACTCACTGCCTGTCCCAGCAATAGCTTGCGTGACTCCTGGCCCGGCGTGGAAACCCAGAACTCTATATTTTCAGGCTTATCTCATTCCAACTCATTTTAATGTAGTATTTTGAAATTTTAAGCGTTTCTCCAGAACAAACAAGGGTACAGTGTTCGTATTTGTAAAAGAAATACCTCAAAACTCTTGTGTGATCCCTTAATGTTTACACATTGCAGTGCTCAGCTGCAGCATATTAACAATGCTGTATGCTGAACATTGCATAACAAAATCTTTCCTTAAAAGTTTTGCCCTTGTTAGGAACTGAAATCACCAGTTGATGAGGATGCTCAATACCAAATAGGCTCGGGGTCTAGCTTCAGTTAGTCCAACTCTTAGTGCAGTTGTTTTATACATATAGTTTTATGCTGGACATAATCTCTCTCTTTCATATAGAAATAAGTAGAATTAACCTTTTTCCAGTTCAGAATACCAGCAGACGTTTCATCACACATCATGTCATCACTAAATCATCAGACCTTCTGCTAAGACAAGTTCTCACTTACTATCACATTTTAAAAATGAAAGGACAGTATTGTAAGTGTATATTACTTAGGAAATGAACAACTTTAAAGATGCAGAGTCATGAAGCCAGGAGGACGTTCTGAGGTCAAAGCCTCATCCGCTGTACTGAAGAGCTGGAGTTCACAGAAGCGCAGGACCTAGACAAAAGGTCTGATTGACCACAGCTTTTTAAAAAAAAAAAAAAACTAAAAAAAAAAAAAAAAAATAATACAACTTCACCAATGTGTGAACTAAACCTGTGGTTTGTTGTAGCATGGCTAACAAGACATAATAAAATAAGAAGCCTCTGATTCCTGGCCTTGGTGTGGATTTGGGAGGCTGCACATAAAATAACACTGATAAAAAGGAGTGAGTGTAATATATGAAATTAATGTAATGGAAAGAGTCATAATAAGAACTCCTACTTTGATTCTCACAGCTTTCATTGATTTATTTACTTTTTGCTGCTCTATTGTAAACTCAAACAGATTTAACTCATGGCTGGAGAAACAGACAGTTCATCAGATGAATGGATATCCTACTTTAGAGGGATTGACCCAAGCTTCAGAATCAATTCTAGGGTCATAGATTGCTCAACTGAAATCTGGATTTTCTGTTTTCAATAAAACAGGGTAGTTGTTCAGCTAGTTACTCTCTCCTTGTTCATACCACACCATCCTAGTGGGCATGAATTCCCTGTTTTCCCAATAGTTGACCATTAATGTTAAATTGAGCTTGTGATCACAGTATGGGTTAAGGCATGGAACACCACAATCTATTATGCAGCATGTGGCAAATTCTAAAGTAGCAGATGCTGGAAATGGTATAGGTCAGTGGTTTTCAAACTATGGGTCAGGACCCAGTACTGGGTGCAGACCCTCAGGTACGGGGTTGCACCACCCCCTGCTACCACCACCAAAAAGACTAGAATGCAATGCTCAAAGATGTAATTGCTGGGTCACAGGCATAAATGCTTTTTTTCAACTGGGTCCTTAAGAAAAAAGTTTGAAAACCACTGGCATAGGTGGCCCTCAAATGCATCAGAGCAATAGCAAATAATTAGTTTTAGATTCAGTTGCGATTCTGTAGCTCAGGCTTACTGCCAATCTCTGTAGGACAGTAGAGGTCAAGGTAGTTGTATTGCATTATTAAAGGGGTCTTTTAAAAGATGTGATAAAGCAAGATCTTGTCTGCTCTTTCTTTGTGCCTGTCCCGGTGGAAGTTAAACAGTATTTTTGGAATAGCAAGGGTTAATTTTCCTGTGCTAGTTCACATTTCCTCACTCAGAAAAACAGAAGTTTGACAATTCCGACCTTTACATCAACCATGAGTGATCACAGACAATGCTGGCTGTGTTTAGCTACACAAGTCATCGCTAATGCTCTCATTTAGTATTAAAAACGCCACACAAAACCACACTTTGTTTAATATACAAAACCACACAGATTAAAATGTATTAAGTGCTGCACATCTGTTTTGATGGAGGTACATGCTGCCCCGACTATGCTCCAATCAGTCGACAGATTGTGCAGCCTCCTTGGGAAATTATTTTATAACTTAAATAGTATATCATTTGCCTCGGCAAACAGCCACCCTCTGTAGGTACACAGAGTGGCACCTGCTCTTCCCCGCTGGCATTCCCCTCCTGAGGGGTGAAAAACAAACAGTGTGTTCTTGAGTCATCCAAGGAGCTGCAGTCCGAGCACAGACAACGTGCCGGTTTGCCATGTTCGCGAGGTGGGGTCTGAGTTACAGCCAGAGAAATCGGGACAAGCGCTGGGGTAACAGGCGCTCCGAATACCCGGGCTGTCCCTCTAAAGCCGGGGCATCTGCTCGCTCTGCCCGGACTTGTCGCCGTAGACGGGCCTGTGAATACCCCAGGCCCATGGCTCCCCACCGCACACCCTGCGCCCGGCCCGGCCCGGCCCGGCCCGGCCCAGCCGCCCCCTCGCTCACTGGCGCTGCTCCACGTCCCCGCTGACCACCCACAAGCCTCCGCCCGGGACCCCCGCCCGTCATTCTTTGTGCTCTCAGGCGCTTCCCCAGGCACGTGACTCTAGCTTCCGCCTCTGACGTCCGTGCGGTGACGCATCGCCATGTTCCCCGATGTGTCGCGCGGTTGGTTGCCGTGGTTACCAGAGAAGCCGTTGGAGTCCCCGGCGCGGCAGCGCGAGAGGGGACGCCGAGGTAAGAAAATGGCCGACCCCCGACCCCCAGCGGGAGGCGGAGCTCCTCCTCGTGCTCCTGTCAGCAGCCGCCCGACCCCCCGGAGCCCGCAGGCCCAGCTCGGCCCCGTTCGGTGTGGGCGGTTGGAGCCTGGCTATCATTGAGCCTGGCGGGAGAGGGAGGGAACCTCTGTGCTGGGGGTCAGGCCCTGCCGGCGAGGCCCAAGTTCCCCAACGCAGTGTCCCCGTGACACGCCTCCCCGCGGGAGGCCGTAGGTCCAGAGGACAACCCCCCCCGGTGCTAGGCGCTGTACAAACTGGCGCAGGAAAATGGCCCCTGTCCGAAGTCGCTCACAGCCCGAAACAAGGCTGGACCGGAGGAGGAAGCTGCGCGCAGCCTCAGGATCCAGCCTGAGCAGACCTCGGAGCTCACCAATGGCCTTATGTTGAGCTTTTTTGTCGGGCAGGCATCATGAAAGAGGAGAGCTGTCAACAGGGACCAGCTCGTGCAGGTGCCAGCGCTGCCCCGCTGGGCTAATTCTGGCATCTTTCCACCCCCAATCAGGGGCCAAATTCTGCCCTTGCTCTTCCCAACAGCGCCCCCCTGAGCTCTCACTCTTCACTCATCTGCACCAGCTCTAACAAGGCAGTGCTGCAAGAAGTCGCTGGGCCAGGCTGTGGTCATTGCCACGCCTTTGTCACCCTGCTCTGAAGTCGATGGACCAAATTCTCCTCTCGGTTGAGATGATGTACCGGCAGAGGAGATAGCGGAATTGTGTTGGTGTCTGTGGGAGCACGGTGGTGGAAATGAAGGGGGAATTGGATCTGATATATTTAAATAATGTCGGTGTTTCTACAGATGGAGGGTTTCCAGTTTGATTTGAAACTTCCATTCTTAAATTCATACATAAAAATTGGAACAGAGTACCAGTGGAATAATTCTCATTTGTGTTAGATCTTTTAAGCTTTAAGAGGACAAAAGAGAATGGGGCTCTTGTGGTATGGGTAGTTCAGTCTTGTCAAGTTGTATAAAATGATGAAGCCTCTAGCAGGACTGAAATAAAATAGAAAAATGTGCACATGCATCTCCTCTCTAAATGCTGGCCAAGATATTTAAAGTTGTTTTTTTCTCTTGTTAGTTAAAATAATATTGACAGTATAATCTCCAGTAGTTTTGAGTGGACCTGTGGCATGTGTGCCTGAATTTTGGAAGGCCATGGATCGACATGTTCCTATGCATGCATTACCAGAAGAAATTCAGAAGGTAAGAAATATTGGAAGTATAGCAACATCAATATTCTACAATGACTTATGGATATTTCACTGGCTTGAGGTCATTGTACATTGTCTAATAACACTGCGGCTATACATCTGATCTAGTGCAGCAGTTTCTATGTGTGTATGTTTACTGCTATGTGTTTAGGATGAGTGCAGGACATATGTATATTAGTCTTCTCAAATGAGTGCCAGTAAAAATTGAATACAGTTCAATTCAACCTTATATTTTGGCTTAGTGTGTGTGCCTGTGGATGTGTAAAGATAATTTTTTTTTCCTGTTTGAAGTTACTGTGAAGGTAACAGTGGTATCTTGGGCATGGAAAGAACATACTGACACTTTCAAGAGGCTGGTAAAATATCAGTTTGTGTTGACTTTTATGTCCATATGGGGTACGAGTATAGCGAAAGTGATACATACAATGATTTTAGATCCTGTGGTAGTTTTATGATAATTATTCTTTATTCTCAGGCAGCAAATGTCCGAAAAAGGCGGAAGTTACATGAAATCTGAGTATCATTCCCCTTAAAACCAGCTGACGCTTCAGTGCATGTTTCAAATGAAACTCTTCAGCTTGTGGCACATTCTCTTCTTTATATTATCCAATTTTGGTGTCTTCATATATGTTCAAAATGTGCAAATAGTGCGGTTTTTGGCTCTTGATGGAAAATTTGATTCATTATTCTATGCAGTGCTATTGTAACCATGTCACACAGAGCTCTCTGTAAGCTTGAATGATTCTCACCAGTAGAAGTTAATGCAATAAAAAATATTATCTTACCCACCTAGTGTCTCTAATAATTACTTTGCTGTTTACTTGTACACATGGTAAGCTGTGCTGTCTTTATGCTAAAACTTTGCTTTAAAGTTGATTACAATAACCTTTTTGTTGTGTGAAAGTATGTAAATGTGAAGCTTGCTTATAAATAGGACTGTTCTAAAATTTATCTTTGAATAAAGAACTGGATCCATTTCAACAGAATATATATTCAAAATTGAATAGTTAGGAGGAGACCTCCTTTTCTCCCTGTAGTTCTAGGTGTGCGGCAGCTCAGCCCCTTTCTTTTTGTCCTGCAAGGCTGGGGGAAATTCAGTATTAGGATAGAGGGAAACAGGAGAATGTAGAAATAATCTGTCTGAAGGGGGAACCAGGACAACAGAGGATTTAGATGAAGAAGAAAATAATACAAGGGAAAATAAAAACAAAAAGTCTGAAAAGGAGAAAGAATTAAGAAACAGCCCTTCATGTTAGTAAAAGTTTATTTTTCTGTTTATAACCATTGTAGAGCTTCTAATATAGCGTTAGACAAATATTGTCTTTTGGTATTTGACCAAACACTAGAATTAAACATTCAGTTACACTCTTCCTTGTAGCTACAGGTTTTAATTTCATTTATATCAGAATCATATTTAAAAAAATATCATAAAACAATCTTTCAAAAATCTCATAAAACAGAAGGACTTAATTGCTGGCCTTAAGGGAATAGGCTGATATTTAGTAATTTTGTAACTGAATATTTTGAATATAAGGTGTCCTGTGTTTAGCACTCGATCACAAAGATCTGTTTCTGAATATGTAGATAAATAAGGAAAAAAGATTTAAGTAATTGTCATAAGTTAGTTTTCATGTTTACAAATACTGGAACGTGCAATTTCTTGTGCTATAGTAATCTAAAATATGAGCTAGAGTAGGGAGTATCCCAAGATCATACTCCTTAAAGTTATTCAGACATGCAGAAATAATTTAAGGTTCCATTCTTGTAATTTCAGAAGTTCCTTATGTGACTTATTCAGCTGGCTAAGAATGGGTCAGACCACCAAAGTTTGCTTTCTTCTGAGTAATTTATGCTCCCCAGATGTCTACCATATCAGAAAGACATAATATGAATGACTTGGTTCAGTTTCCATTTGTCTTTAGTGGGCTAAAAGAAGTCCAGCAGAGCTATGGTACAACATCAGTCTTTCCAAAAGTTAGCACAGCTAGCACTGAATCTACTCCCACAGATGTAACAGCTGGAAATGCTGCACTTCAAAATTATTTATACTGCATAATCTTTCTTGTCTTGCCTTCATGATGTCTGCTGTTATGTGGCACAAATTCTTAAGGGTCAAATTTCCCATGTCATTCCATTTTCAATGAATTTGGCATTGTTTGTGATTTGCCCTACTTCAGCTCTTTTAATCTTCAAGCACTTTTTCCCATACATGGCTATTAGTGCACTTAGTACATTAATGTAAAATTAGAGAGAATTTTTTTTTTAATGTCCATATCTCACCTTGATTACTGTAATCTTTTCTTACCTCTTGTGATCTCCCTTGTTTCCCCGTCTATCGAAAACACAATGCTAAAGCCATCTCTCTTACAATTTCCCTTCCTTAATTCACTCAACTGGCTTACAGTCTTTTACCATATCAGATTCAACCTCCTCATCCTCACTATTGAGGCACACTTACTTGTCTGATCTTTTCTCCCCCTACTCTTTTTGCTCTCTGTTTCACCCAGACCTCCTCCTGTTACTCATTGGGAAGAATGGCAGCAATCTCTTGACCAGCTATAGATAATGAAAAGCACTATGAATCTCCACTGCTGTCTGGGAATTTAGGAACATTCATGGATTAATATGGCCTTAAGGTCTAATCAGTTTAACAATCTTAATTTTTTTATAGATTCAGTTATAATATTCCAGAAACCAAAAGCGCTCTTCATTCTAAGTACTTTTTGTATAAGCTATACAAAGCTTTCTGTCTCTGAACTTTAAATTGTAACTCTTGGTCCTCTCTTTGGCTGGGTGAAGCAAGGTCCTACACTCAACTTCATAGCCATTTTTTGTTTGTCTGTATTTCAGTAATTTTTGAAAACCACATCTGATCAATTCCAAAATTTCAAGGAAATAGTTAAGACATGAGTGGGCAGAACAGTCAGGCATCAATTGATGAAAACTAAAACACCCCCTGATTTCCACTAAAATCACCATCTGGTCATTCAGAGTACATGGGTGAGGAAGTGACCTGTGGGGAAGGAAGCAGGGTTGCTCTGATACAAAGATGAGGCCTAAGGGACGAGAGCAGGGTCCCACTTTATATAACAGTGAGACAGTAACCTCAAAGTTAAGGATTAGTGTCAGAATAGGACTGGTGGGCCGTTCACCCCATTCCAGCCAGCCTTTTCTTTCAGTTGAGCTCCACACCGTCCCAACTCTGGTCACCTCCCACCTTTGGGTCTTTATACACCATTCTGGCTAGGTCCCATTCCAGCCAGGCTCCTTGCCTCTCCACTCTGTTTTTTTTCAATTTGGGTGATATTTGGGAAAAAGGAAAAAGACTGATTTTAGGGATTAGGATGGGACTAGTGGACAGAGTATATGGTTAGGACATCAGAGAGTTTGCTCTGCCAGCAGCACCAAATGGGCACTCGGTGGGCCTGATTTCAGAGAAAATCAGGCTTTTCCAGATATCTAATTTTCATCAAAGTCAGGAGAATTCTGACAAGAATGGTTGGCCCTGGAGCTCTACCACAGTGTGACAAGGTCCTGGCTAGGTACATAGCTTGGTCTACATAAACTATGAAGTGTGAAACCCTCTAGTACTGTCAGATCTTTTAGTTTTGAAAACTAATTTTATTTGAGGGGAATGACTAGTTTATACATCAACAGATACTCTTTTTGTAACCATAATATACTTGGACTTGTCTCAGTTAAAGCCCTTTTCTATGTTATATCACAGAATAAAAAAGAATCATTATATTTGTTTATGTTCAAAACTCTCATTAGCTGTTTATAATGGTTTTTTTTCCCAAAGATATTAGTATACATGATTCTTCTTATGCTTGAATTTAAACCTCAAAGTGACTTTATCAGCACTGTAACAATAATAGGGCTAGCAATATCAGGAACAGTACAGTTCGGTATACTTACTGGAGAAAGGCCATCACAGTTCTTTTCTCTCACTATTGAACTGATGCAAGTGCACTTTAATTCTAAACATTTTCCTAAAGACACAATCCTGTTAGGCTAAATTCAAAGGGAGTTGAGGATGCTGAGCTCTTAGCAGGATCAGTTCCTAAACTAATACATTTTTCACTGATGAATTGTGTTTTCATTGTACTCCAGGCCACATCCTAAATATTTAGCTAATATTTTAAATAATGCATTGCTCAGAGAACATTTTATCCTCGTGTTTTTCTTTTTCCAACAGTAATCTGACTTGACAAATAAGGTTTTGATTAGTAAACAGATTCTTCAGCCCTTATGTACGGATGAATTTTGCCTACACAGGGAATGCAGGATAGGCACCAAGAGTGCGACCTGACTTGAAGGAGTGTCATACTTTTACTTTACCTAGAAAAACATTAATTTTAGAACAAACTTTGCCCATTAACTCCAAAAGGAAATTATTTTTAGTGCCAGTTTAATTTATCTGAAGATCTCCCAACCATTTAGTTCAATTAGCAAAACTGAAGCAGATCTGTTCATTTGGAAACCGCAAATCTGTCAGTACTCAAGGGTCTGAACTGGAAATTTTAATGCTACTGAGTTCTTTACACAGGGATAGAGTGAAATGCCCATAATTGTTTATTTGAAAGACAGAAGTGGTGGTACTGTAAGGGAGCGCAATGTTCTTTTTGGGATAACCCCCCTTCCTCCCTTCTCCATAACAGCTCATGTTGTCCTTTTTCAATATAGCAATTTTAGTGCTTTGGAATCTTATGGTATTTATTCTGAATAACAGCTTCGTATTTCCAAGCACAGATTGTAACTGCCAGGAAAAATAAACTTGATTTTTCAGTTCGTTCAGAGCCACTGTAATTAGGGTCGCTTTATACTGAGGCAGAATTAAGAGATAGGAAATAATGCCAGGCCTGGTAATCCCAGAGCAAACATCTCAAAATATTTTTTTATCAAGTTACATTTAAAACTTTGCATGCTACTGAATCTTGAAATAGTGAATCTTTAGGTGGTAATTTTTGAGAGGTTACTTGCATTTTGATAAAATGCAGTCTTTTTTTCTATTCACTCGCTGTTTTTTTATCATTCCAAATATTCTTTCTGTCACTGTGTTTTGTGTGTTTGAGCTTTTCTCTTTTTTCCTCTCTATCATTCTTAGCACGAGAGGATTTTATTGTTTTAACTTAGGCTATAGTTGCCAGATTTCTGATCTTTCTAAGTCATACTGCTTCATGATACCTTTGGCCTTAAGAAAGAAACAAAGCTAAAAAACATATGATCTCCCACCATGCTCAGACACTCTTTTGCCTCTCCAGCTATGGCCTCATCTTCCTTATGTCTTAAAGCTGATTATGTATAACTGGTGTATAATTGCTACCTTAAGTTTTTCTCCTGTAACTCTAGTCTGGGTAGCCTCCATTCTGGTCTGGATCTGCTTTAAGGTGGCTCACACTTTTTTCACTCTAATGAAACTGCTCTCAGCTAGGTTCATTAGTGCTTTCTTGGTTAAATTGCAGCTCCCCTTCTGTATCTTCACTCTCCTTGACCATTGTGCTGCTTTTGACACTGTAGGTCATAAACTTCTTGAAACTTTGTCCTCTTCTGGTTCTCTCTCTACTTCTTTGGTGGTTGATCAGTCAGCATCTCCCTTCAGCAGATCACTCTTCTCCCGCCTTATGAGATTCCACATGCATTCTATCTGAGGCTCGATATTTTTATCTCTAGATTCTTTGTCAGTGTGATCTGTCTATACACATGACTATAAATATAAGTTCTATTCTGATGATTCACAAATGTACCTTTCCACTCTAGACCTTTCTTTCTTCACTTAATCACTCATTTGAGCTTTTCTCTCTGATCGCTCTTCCTAGATATCTCACCATCAGTTTAAACAATATAGATGAAACTGAACTTTCTTTCCAAGCCCTCTAAACTCCTCTTTCTCTCTCCAACTTTAACCTCCTTGGGTACGTCAACATTGGAGCCTTAGGCCAACTTAACGACGGTTAAGTCAACCTACAGACTGCTGCGTCCACATTGGGCGCTTATTAAGTCAACTTAAGTGCTTCCTTAAGTCTACTCAATAACACCACCTCTGAAGGTCAACTTACCGCTTAAGTCGACCTTATTAAGTAGACTTAAACTGTGTGGACGGGGAGTGCCCTTAAGTTGACCTAATTGGCCTCCAGGCCCTGGTGCAATGTGGGACAGCTACTCACAATGCACCACTCTTCTGTCTACCTAGCACCTGCCAGTGTGGACGCTGGCAATTGACTGGAGTTTTCAGTGTGGACTCTCTAAGTTGACTTAACGAGGTTGTCTTTAAGTTGACTTAGTCGACCTTGTTAAGTCGACTTAACAGAACCTCCAGTGTAGACGTACCCCTTGACTATGTCTACACTACAAAAAGTTAGGTCAACTTTAAGTTGACCTAAAGTTGACCTTATTAGGTCAGCTTAACAAAGTGCTTCCCCTGCCCTTACATTGACCTAATAAAGTGGACTTAAGAGTCCATGCTGGGCTTAGGTTGACCTAAGGAGTTGACGTAACTGGCGGTTCTTATTAAATTGACTTAATCTTTCATTAAATGGACTTAAGGAATTTCTTAAGTTAACTTAATGAAAGCCTGTTGTGGACATGGACTAAGTTAGGTCTACTTAAGCCTCCTTAAGTCGACCTAACTTACAAGTGTAGACATAGCCCTTGTTACTCAGGCCTGCAACCTTTTTTGACTCTGTTTTCTCTTGCCCTGCACATTCAAGCTACGACCAAATCTTTCAGCTTTTTACTATACAATATTTCTGTGTTCTGATCTTTTCTGTCTGTCCAAATAACTAAACCTCTTCTCCAAGCTCTCTGCTACCCAGACTACTGTAACCACTTCCTTTGTGATCTCCCTGGCACCATACCCCTCTGGTCAATAAGCATACACTGCTAAAATCATTTTCCTTACTCATTGTTCCCATCATGTCACCTCTGTTCCTCACCTCCCTGAATCCTTCCAATAGATTTTCTCTTCCACTGAATCCATTTCAAGCATCTTGTCCTGATTTTAAGGCTCTTGTAATACAGAAGTCCATTGGTGGTTCACTGCTCTGTGTCAGTAATTTTTGTCAGGCCTGACAAGCTTACTGCACCTAACAGATGCTTTCATGATAATTATCTATGAAGAATGTTATGTGAGATTTCAAATGAAAGCTGCTGGTGACACACTTACCATTAATATCATTGTGAAATGTATGTATTAACATTATATGAGGAATTATGGATGCTTACTGATATTATGCTGTAAAGTATGTAAGCAAACAAAGGAATAAATATGTTTTGTTCTAAACGAGAGAAGATAATTATTTCCTTGTCTCTTGTGTAAATTGAGCATGGTGATGCCAGAGACAATGGTCACTTATTTTACATTGAGGTAAATATCAGTTATCAGGAGAATGAAGAAACAGCATGATGTCAGCACGCTGGAGGACACACTGGACTCTGTACCCCGGCGTTCATCCTGGAGGACACACTGGACTCTGTACCCCAGCGTTCATCCTGACTCTTGAGACAAAGACAATGAATTTTGGGGAACATAAGGAGATGTAAAAGAGCATCTTGTTATCTATTACTTAGGAGGTAAAGAGGCAAGCATACTTTGTATCTCTGAATGGTGGATCCCCTGTCATGTGGGTGGGTGATGCTGAGGGATTGCTTTAGAAAGAAACTTATTTTAGTCAAGAATTGTAGAGTGTCAAGTTTTAGTCACTTAGAAGCTTGTTATCCTTCTGTTTGTAAGCATTTCTGTCTCTATTATTCTTGCTTAGTATCATTTAAATCTCAGTTCTTGATAAACCTCTCTTGTTTTATCATAAGCATATCCCATGCTGTATTATTAAATGAGGTGTGAATTCCTGGCTAAATCAGGTAAGCTGATGTATATGCTTTCTCTCTATATCACTTGTTAATAGCTGTGTTGAAACAGATGAATAACAAATCACAGCTTCAAAGAGAAACTGCAGACCTCGAACTTATATGCAAATTTGACTTAGTTGTCTTGGGGTTAAACAGGGACTATGGATTTTTCTCTCATTACAACAGGTGATTTGACCTCACCTTCCTCTATGTGCTGTTCCCCCAGTGTTTGAATCCTAACACCTATTTTGATTTGCTGTTACAGCCTGACCTGACCCTATGTCATACACTCCCCTGCATTTAATTTCCTCCCATTCTGTAAGTTTCCCATCTTCAAAGCATCTGACAAAGTGGGATTTTCTCCCACGAAAGCTCATGCGATAAATAAATCTGTTAGTCTTTAAAAGTGCCACAGGACTCTGTTGTCTTTCTACAATAGACTAACACGGCTACCTCTTTGGAATTTGGTAATTTCTGTATGTCCAGTGACAAGCTGGATGCTGCAGAGAGATCTCCTGGAGAGTCTGGGAACCGAAGAACACCAAGGCAAGGCAAAGTTAGGACTGATGGAGTCCTGAGGAATCTGTGGGACTGGATGCCAAACTGGAGTGGGAAGGATTTGTCACTCAGTTTAGCACCAGCACATCACTTTTATGCAGAGGCAGAGGGCTAGCAGAAGATGACTTACAATTCTGGACAATTTGAGAAAGCATCATAGCTCTTCCCAGTTCTGTCCCTCTTTATTTACCTCCTCTGTACCTGATCTCCTTGTATTGCCCTCTCTGCTACACTAATGCCTTTCTGAATTGCATGTTTGCCCTCTTCTCTCAGAAGTGTCTTAGTACTTTCTTCCCAACATTCCCCCATGCATGGAAGGCACTTCCTTTAACTGATCTACGAGGCTACTATTTTTCTTTAAATCCCTTTCCAAAATTCCACTTCTGCCGCAAGGTCTTCAGGAAATTTCTAACTGGAAAATGACTTGAGAGGTGGCTAGAGGACACCCCTGATGTCTATCAATTTAAATATTAAAATAAAAATGACTTTTAGATTTGCAACTATCAATGAGTTGTGCACATAGCAAGCCTAAATAAATATGTAATCTTGTTGCTATTACCTTTGTTCTTCTTGCCCTTACCTCCCTTTATTACTCTCACTTGTTGCTTCTTTTAAATTAGGACCCCTCTCAAAGTCAGTGCAATTCTGCTCAGGTGCAAGGGTCCACCTGCATTGAGTTCATTACCGGATTGGGAATTTGAGATTGTAAACTTTTAGGGTAAGGACCATATCTTTAGATGGTTGTATAATAAGGTCCAATCTTGACTGGAGTCTCTGAGTGCCACTGTGATACCAGTTAATAATAACATTTAGTAAGATCATTTGTGACCAAGGAATCTCAAGAAAGTGGCCTTTTGGTCAAATAGAATATTTGCATAAAATGTGATGGTGGTTTTAAAAAAGTATTATGTAAGATACCAGTTTTATAATACATATTTGCTTCTCATGTATATTTGGAATTAAAGTTGCTTATGCAACTGACAAAAGTATGTTTTACTACTGCTTCATAGACACAACACCACTGTGCGGAAAGCAGAGCAGAATTTTATTCTAGGCTTACTAGCATCTACAGAATTTTAAAATATTTATGTTCTGGTTGCAGAAACTGTACTGTCAGTGGTGATGAATGAGACGGAAAGAATAAGCTGAGTTTGCTGGGCTATTGTTGTCAAAAAAAATAATTGTACTGGTAACCTGAGCAAACTTGATCTGGAAGTCTTGGAGAGAGACTGGAATGGAAAGCTCAGGAATAGCTGACTTATCAAATATCTTATATGCCTGAAAGCCACATATTTCCCTGCATTTATTAGATTTTCACCAAGCTTTGCTGAAAGTGTTGCAATGTCTTGCCAGTTAAGTCTGCCTCTCAGTCTAAGGAATGGTTGTTCAATCAGTTGTCCATTGTCTGTTGAATAATTTCTGTTTTGATGATGAATAACTTCACACTTGCCAAATCAGATAGCGTTTCCGTATGACACACATGCCATATAAGCAGACCTAATGATGATCAGCACTTTACTCATATTTTTTGTGAACTGTGAATGTACTGTTGTAGGGCCTTCTGGATTGTATCACTCCATTCACTTACAACTGTTCTTCTGGTCTATTTAAGAGAAGATGAGTTGTCAGGAACAGCACAGAGCAACACCTTTCTGAGTCAGACAATCTGAAAGTCATACTAAGATAATAACTTTGTAAGATACAAAGCGGCTTTTTTTTCTTTCTTTTGAACGGTTTCCCCATAAAATATACTTCAGCAGGTCTGTTCTTCCCTTTTTAGGGGACGTATGGTTATGTGTGGTACATTGATGAGCTCATCACCTTGTAAGGTTTCCAGTAGGCAGAACTACTATTATAATTTTATTTCTTTATGCTAATGAAGCAAATATTTTAGTTTTATAGTAAAGCAATAATAGATGACTTCTGATCATAAATACTCCTTCTGGTAATCCATTTTAAATTAATCTTATTTTAGATTTGTTCAGTATTTAGTTTCAATAAGTTCCTTAAATGCATTCTGATGGCTAGTTCTTTTTCTAGATGTCCCGGGATGAGACAGTGTGTAAATATTGTGGAGTCAGCTATTTGATCCTTCACGAGTTTAAGCTGATGGAAGACAAAGTAAAAGCAATGGAAAAGGAGATGAAGTTTTATGAAGGAAGTGTAGAGCGGGAAAAAAGACTTCAAACAAAACTGCAATGTCTTAGTCAAGACTTTGAACAATGCATGGCTGACAGTGAATCAAAATCAGAAAGGTTGGAACATGATATTCCTCCTTATATTTTTTTCATATTAACACATTTACTAATTTAGTTTAAGGGATGGTTTCAGAACATATATAGTCTATGACTTTTCTACCAGAATCACCCTAAATCAGATGTACTTAAAACCTGAATACTTTTAGTGTTTTAATTTAAATCATAATTTGAAACATTCCTTAGAAGCAAATATTTACTACCTGAATAATTAAGACCCAGTGAAAAAATTAAAGTGAAAGGACAGATTATTGCAGAGCAAGTTATTGACAAAGATGGAAAATAGATGCTAAATTGAATATTTTAGATTATGATTCCAATAAAAAAAGTATCTAAAATTGTTCAAATCAAATTTAGAGTATTGTACTTGGAAGAATAAGGATTTTACATTTCTGAAATGTGTAATTACTGCCTTACAATATGTAAAGTAATACTCTAAAGAAATTACAGAATCATTGCCCTGAAAAGCTTACATTTCAGTGTCTGAAAAGAATTATTTAGGGCACTGACACTGATGTGAAATTGGTTAGTACTGCATGTGTATACTTTTGAAATGGTTTGTAATTTTCTCTGTTCTATGTGGGGAACCCATCCTGCAAACATTTATTGACATGCCTTATGCAGGTAATATCATGGTAGTTCTATTAAGGTAGTGGGAGTTTCAATAGCAGAGATAACATAGAACCAATTTTTTAGATGTAAATATCTGAAACTGTACAGACACTTCAAGTTCATTTAGTTAGACAGTTGTCAAACTTTTTTTGTTTTTTAAGAGATGTTTTTCCTCTTTCTTGTGACAATGTAAAAAACCAACAAGCAACAGGAGAGGCAGGGAAACTTGATTATGCATTGAGTTCTATCATGCGTGTTATTTTTACTATGTTTTATCTATCTGTCAACACTGTACCACTCTCCAGTATTAAACTGATTTGGAGTGGCTTTAAACTGGTGACCTCCTAGGATACAGTGGTCACAAGCTGTATATTTTTATTTTTGTAACTAACCAACTAACAACCGAGTCTGCTTTTTGTTTTACCTATTTATCAGTAAGTATCTCTTTAAAATTGAAATTTGAAGCATTTTTATGAAATTATCTGTCCTTTTCCTGGGCCCACTTGTAGCTTTTGTTCTTGCATCTGTAAACTGATAATTTAATATTGTAATATATATGTTTAGTTTAGGGAAAACTGGAGAAATCTAAACATGGAAGCTGTGTTTTAAAGCCTGTTTCTACTTCTGTTCCTGTTGTCATCCTTTTAATCTTTTCTCCCACTATTTTCTCTCTTTTTTTTTTTCATCTTTCACCCACACAAACTATAAAAATTATTTCAGATTTAAGTTCCTAAGTATGCACCTCATAGTACTCCATCTTGACTATTTGTTATTGAGGGTATAAAGAACTTGGTTTGGTATGGAACATGTTTGTTTAAGTCTTTATAGCAAATTATTACAGTGTGTTGATTTCTTTCTTATTTGATACTGTAGGATATTTGGAGACATATTATGTTTCACCTTCTATTGCTGATATGTCATTACATGTTTTTTGGTGATCCTTCATAACACTAGCAGATTACTTAAGAAAACAATAATGTACTTCCACTTCCCTCTTTTATTAGAAAAAACAAAACAAAAATCAGGGGGTTTTGGCCTCTCCAATCCAGAAAGGTTTTGAGCAGCTGGTTTCCATTATTTTCTCTTATTTTTCTGCTTCTCTTCCTAACCAGACTTCACTCTATATTCTCTACCATTTCTTATGCCTTTATTTTCTGTTCCCTTACTTTTGACTCAATATGTGTTTTGTATTGGTTGGTTTATAATATGATTCTAATCTAAACAGTAATATTTGAGTTAGAAAAGTAATATTTAATTTATTTAGTTAGCTGTAATGATTGGTTGTGAAAGAGGTGTGTTCTGATTTTGCTGGACACTGAAGTCCTTTGTCCGTATAGTAAGTATGGTATGAGCAGCAGCACTGAAAGCTTCCCTGCAATGACTTATCACTCTATATTGGCACTGAGAGATCATCTTTAGAGGTGAACTAGACTAACATGGCTACCCCTTTGGAAGAGGTGAGAGAGTAGTCTAAGTCTTTGTCCAGCCAATCAGCAGCATAATTCTAAAGTCTCTCAGTTGTGGTAGCTTTTGTAACATGGACTGAAACTGCTAACTCATTACACATTGGGCATTAACCAGCAGTGTGATGCAGTGGTTAAAGTATAGTTTGACCGGCCCCGGAACCCTCCTAATCTCCGGGCTCCCTTCCCGTATTGTTTGGGCCCCCTTCATGCATCTGTGGGCCCCAGCCCCAGATCGGTTATCACTCCATAAAATTATTTATAATTTTATATGGCATTTATGTCTATAGCAATTATTGTCACAAACTAGCAAACACTGCATAACACAATAAGTATTGTGATTAACAACAGTGGGGCGTAGGACCTGCCAGCAGCCAGGGCAGGGTGGATCATGTGTTCTGCCAGATTCTTCTATTTTTAGGGGCCCCAGAACTCTGGCCTCTCAAATTTGGAGGCCCTGGAATGGCGTTCCAGTGCATTCCCCCTTACTTTAACCCCTCTGATAGTAATACCTTTCAGTTAGGATTCACTTGGAATGTATTGGAAACATGAGAGAAGAAACATTGAATTGCACTAATGGCCTACAGGGGAAAGCACTCTGTCATCCATTAATTGTCTTGTGAGCCACTCAAGAAGAGTAATAATTCAATATAACTAACATTTGGGGTTAAGTTAGGGAACATCTTCAGTAGTTTTTGCTAATAAATCTTTAATCCTAAAACAAGAAGGGCCACACAAAGTTCCATAATACTCTAGCCCACTCTGCTTATTACAGTGTTTGGTATTTTTTTCCATTCTGGGCTATGAACTTGGACTAAAGAAGAAATAGATTCTTTGTTTTCTTTGGTTCAGAAACTGTTTTTTGAAGAGTGCATTTGCTTGTAATTGTTTTTACAGCCCTGGGCATCAATTAGATGGTGAATAATGGCGAAATTCAGTATATTAGCAGATGATGCAGTACATTCTTCTTGCTTAGAACCGTTTGCTAGAAGTGAACTGAATTTTTAATTTATCAGTATTTTGTGTAGCAAAGCTCGAACAGTTAATGAAAATGTCACCACTACATATTCCCCACAGAGGCCTGTCTCATATTATAGGCTTGATTCAAAGCCCAATGAAGTCAAAGGCTATATCTACAATCAAAGCTGGGGGTAGATCAGGCAATTTGTCTAGATTTAATCTGGCTAGCTTTTTTTCTATGGTTTGTCCCATGTCCAGTTCTGAGATAAAACCAGATGTGATTTTGTCCAGGATCATGGATGCGGGATGCCATTTTGAAAAGAATGCCACTTCGCCCTTACCGGCATGACTTTCATGCATCACCATGCCAGCAGAGGTGAGGCACTTTCAAAATGGCTTCCTTCATGCAGTATGACCTTGCATGCAGTATGTGCAAGGTGATACACTTGTGGGAGTTTGCCCATTCCTTTCCCGGAAGTACCAGAATGTCTGGTATTCTGGGGATGTGGCAGTGACCATCCTAGCTGGGGGTGTGATTCTCAGCTCAAGTAGACATACTCATGCTAGCTCTGATTGAGCTAGCATGCTAAAAACAGTAATGTACCTGAAGTAGCACGTGCATCTGCAAGCAGGGGCATGGACTAGCTGCCCTAATTATGGAATCTGGGGAGGATTTGTACTCAAGGCAGTAAGCCCTTGCTGCTGCTCACTGCTGCCTGTGCTACCATGGCTACACTACTATTTTTAGCACATTAGCTTGGTGAGAGTTAGCATAGTGTATCTGTCTGAGTTGGGAATCACACACCCAGCTCCAAGTGTAGAAATAGGCAAAGGAAATTTTCCCATTGACTTAATGGAATTTTGATCCGGCTGTATTTGAATAATAAAAATAAATAAGATTTTGTGTCTTGGTAAGTACCTTTCCTAAGTATCCCTGGTCTTCTGTTCGTTGTCCTGCTTTTCTTTTGTGATCTAGTGCTGCTGACATAGTAAGTTGTTACAGTCAGTGACCACTAAGTGCATTGCTATGGTACTAGTTTGTGTGTGGATGAGATGGGGCTTGTGATCACTGCTCCCAAATAGTGAGATTTCATCAGTGGCCAGAAATGCCTTTTTAAAAATCTGTGGTTGGCCAAGAGAATGAATCCATTTCTCTCGGATGCAAACCCCATTCCTTTTTTTTTCTTTTAAGTTAAACTACTATGAGTTGCTTTACCTGTTGCTAATCCTGAAAGCCTCTTAGAATCTCCATTTGTGCAGAAATTGTCTACCTACCTTCTAAGGATTTGTCTATATGGGGAAATTACCAGCACAACTATTCCAGAATAGCTATTTCACAATAGACATTCTGAAGTAGTTCCTTGTGTGAGCACTCTGTTCTGGAACAAATCTAATTACTGCACGTTGTGAACAGGGTAATTATCCCAGAATAAAGTCATTTTTTATTCCAGAAGAGTGTCCATATGAAAAGCTATTTTGGAAGAGCTATTGTGAAATAGTTGTTCTAGAAAGCTATGATGGTCAGTTTTCCTACGTAGAAAAGCCCTGAGTAGGGTAAACTTCTGAGACCACATTGAACGAAATGTTCTGCGTTGCACTCTGCTGATCTGTTTTCAGATGCTGGTTACAATCTGCAAAGACCCAAATAGCCTATGTCCATTTACCCAAGAAACTTCTTCTCCCTTACTGATTAATATCAGCTGTCTTTTACAAGGATGTAACTCAGGGGAGTTGAAGGCAAAGCATTCTCAGTATAGGCTTACTTTTCTGGGATTTATTGCTTCCAAAAATACATCTATACTTGAACCTGGCCACATTTAGCATGCTTTGCAAAACTCATTTCTTTGGCTAAGCTTTCCATTAATTCTGGAATCCCTGGCATTTAGATTATTAGCTAGATTTTCTCTGACAGTGTTCTTTAAATCAGTATTGCAGTATATTTGCTCCCTATATCTGAATACTTTTAATTGCTTCCAATACATGTAAATTACCCAGAGATACCAATGTATAATTTAATTAAGTGTAGTAATTAAGACTGGGTAATATTTTTAAAAGTCCCTAAATGACTAGATGCTAGGTTTTAAAGGTATTTAGGCACCTAAAGATTCAGATAGACATTTAGTGGGATTTTTGGAAGTGCCTATGTCCTGGAAGCCTGTATGTTATTCACTTTTTACCAAAGAATAATAAAGGCTAAAGGTAGTGTAAATTTGACATATTTTATTTTGTATTGAGAATTTACTTGTCATTGTCCACTTTTCCTTCCCTGTATTCATTTTATTTATATTTTCTTGAATGATACACCTCATTGTCTCAAGTTTCTTACTCTCTTTGAGCAATGATAACCTTTCAGCACCATAAAGGGTTTTCAGCTCCATGTTTTAAGGACTATTTTGCATAGAGTAAACTTGTTTTTACAATATGATTGTTTATGAAAGCTATCACATTTAGAGGATTTGTTAAGTAACTCTGCTTCAAATTAAAAAAATATTGATTTGCTGATAATATTGTAGTGATGTGAAAAGCTGTCTGATTACACAATCTGCAGTGTGAGCATCTGTTTGGTAGCATAAATCAAAAAAACATTTACCAGCCAAAAAAATTAAAAGGTATAGAGGACAGGACTTGTTCTTTAAAAAGTAATTAAGCATGTTTTAAAAAATCAATCATTTTGAAGAGAGAGGATACGAAGCAGGTATTCTGTCAGGGATCTACTCTTTAAGGAATTTTTAAGTAATATTTCTGTTTCTAGAGAAATTTTAGATGATAGGGATGAGTTAATTTCACAATTGCTGAGGATCAAAGATGGGTGAAATGAGCAACAAAACCTAAAAAAGTGATAACTTTCCTCTTTTAAACCTCTGTGGGAATATGAAAGTGCTCACATATTGTATGCTTGTCTAGGAAGGTACACTTGGCCTAATTTTTTTCTGAGCACTCCCAAATCTGACTGAAGTCAATGGTATTCTATTGATCTGGAAAATTGAAAAATAGGCCACCCCTGTTGTAGAAATAGTATATGAACATCTACATTTGATTTGAAATCTTCACTGGCATCTCTGATACCACAGAGAGACAGTTGTTTAAGTACCTAGGTAGACAGAATGAACAATAAAGGTACACATTATCTCAGACCTTTAGACCAATTCAAGGTTTGCTCTGGAACAGTTATGCCATATTGATGCAGGTCCATTGTGGTTATGTCTACCTTCAACAGGAAGTATTGCTGCTATATGTATTCCTTTCTGCTTCCATTGAGAGTTATTCTATAGGAGCAGTGATAAAATGTTCCTTTGAAATCATTATATGACTTTTAGTAAATACCATAGGTTAGCAGTCTGAAGAAACAAATAATGAAAGAGATGATCTAGGCATAAAAGTCATTGCATATCGAGAGAGTGAGATTCATAAATTAAATATGTTTGAGAACTTTTCTTGTGTTTGAATGATCTGAATATCTTCATATTTGTATAATAATTTAGAATTCTGTGGTTCGTTATATTGAATCATAATACATTCAATATTATGCTGACATGGTGGGATATAACTAGAGATACTGAAGAATCTTCTTTTTTTTTTTTAGAAATTATGGTACAGTAGATGTTTTTTCATTCTGATTAAATGGAATTTCCAATTAATAGAATCTTCCTTTTTAATAATCATGCTGATGTCCAGTGAGCTGCAGAACTGTAGCATCAAATTACTGCACAGTCCTCTGGAGATGGGAAGAGGCTCTATTTCTAATGTGAAAGGACTTGAGCCTGCTGTTGACCCAGTGGCAAAGGAAGCTATGAGAAGTCCAGTATAGCGGCTCAGCATAGATGGAATAAGTTAATGGGAGGTGGGGAAGTATTTAATATATTTCTTAATTGTATGATCACTAATGGGAGACTTACAGCTGCTGTAAGAGATGCAAACTGAGGGAGCTGGCCGATGTGATTGCAGAGCTGTTGGCCATTATCTTTGAAAACTCGTGGCGAATGGGGGAGGTCCTGGATGACTGGAAAAAGACAAATATAGTACCTATCTTCAAGAAAGGGAAAAAGGAGGATCTGCGGAACTACAGACCAATCAGCCTCACCTCAATCCCTGGAAAAATCATGGAGCAGGTCCTCAAAGAATCCATTCTGAAATGCTTGGAAGAAAATAGAGTGATCAGGAACGGTCAGCATGGATTCACCAAGAGCAAATCGTGTCTGACCAACCTGATTGCCTTCTATGATGAGATGACTGGATTCATGGATGCAGAAATAGTCGTCGATGTGACATACCTCAACTTTAGCAAAGCTTTTGATATGGTTTCCTAGAGCATTCTTGTCAGCAAGTTAAGGAAGTATGGGTTGGATAAATGGATGTAAGGTGGATAGAAAACTGGCTAGATCATCGGGTTCAGTGCTTAGGAATCAATGGCTCAATGTCTAGTTGGCAACCACTAATGAGTGGAGTGCCTCAGGAGTTGGTCCTGGGGCTGGTTCTGTTCAACATCTTCGTTAATGATCTGGATGATGGGATAGATTGCACGCTCAGTAAGTTTGCAGGTGACACCAAGCTGGGGGGAATGGTAGATACTCTGGAGGGCAGGGACAGGATCCAGGGAGACTTGGATAAATTGGAGCATTGGGCCGAAAGAAACCTCTTGAGGTTCAACAAAAACAAGTGCAAAGTCCTGCACTGAGGATGGAAAAATCCAATGCACTGCTACAGGCTGGGGACCGATCAGCTAAGTAGCAGCACTGTAGAAAAGGACCTGGGGGTTATGGTGGATGGGAAGGTGAATACGAGCCAATAGTGTGCCCTTGTTGCCAAGAAGGCCAACAGCATATTAGGCTGCATCAGTAGGAGTATTGCCAGCAGATCGAGGGATGTGATAATTCCCCTGTATTCGGCATTGGTCAGGCCGCATCTGGAATACTGTGTCCAGTTTTGGGCTCCCCACTACAGAAAGGATGTGGACAAATTAGAAAGAGTCTAGCAGAGGGCAACAAAAATGATTAGGGGGCTGGGGCACATGACTTATGAGGAGAGACTGAAGGAACTAGGCTTATTTAGTCTACAGAAGAGAAGGCTGAGGGGAGATTTGATAGCAACCTTCAACTACTTGAAGGGTTGCTCCAAAGAGGAGGGAGCTAGACTGTTCTCGATAGTAACAGAGGACAGAACAAGGAGCAATAGTTTCAAATTACAGCTGGGGAGGTCAAGGTTGGATATTAGGAAAAGCTTTCTCACTAGGAGGGTGGTGAAGCATTGGAATGGGCTACCTATGGAGCTGGTAGAATCTCCATCTTTGGAGATTTTTAAGGCCCGGTTAGACAAAACCGTGGCTGGGGTGATTTAGTGGGAGTGGTCCTGCTTTTTAGCAGGGGGTTGGACTAGATGACCTCGTGAGGTCCCTTCCAACCCTAAGATTCTATGAAAATTAATTCAAGGCTGAGATTAAATACAAAGGTTATTATAGATCAGTTAATTGTCAGAAAGCCCTGCTTAAACAGAATTACCAATTATCATCCTAATTCAGTTTTATTGTTAATTAAGTATAGCTAGGTTTAAGTCAATTGTTTCTCTGAGAGAGACATTCTGAGTACCCACCAACCTGTCTGTAGCATGTGTGTATTTTGGTGTCTTCAGCTGTGTTAAAATACTTTTTGTTAAAAATTTAGTACCTGGTGGTTATTTGTACTGCATCCATTTACATATGTTTAAATTGTATAGTGTGATATGTTGCTAATTCATATCACCTGACTTAACATGAGATACCTCATGTTGTTTTACCAAACTAATAAATATCCTTTGAACATAAAGGTAATAGCTATTTTTCCATTACTTGTAGTTTGGGCTGAGTGGAGATATTCTGCTATTGCCAGGATCCAGAGGTAACATGATATACCATATCCCATGCAATAAAAAATATGGTGATACATCACAATTGATGTAATATAACAGGATGCAGTGTACTTATAATAGATAAGAAATAATGAATCAGAAAAGTAGTGAATAAATTCAAGAGCAAGTGTACTATAGCAGATGTCTGAATTTTTGTTTCTGATGATAGGTAGTTACTTTGGTCAACAATTGCCTACTATCAGCACATCTGACTACATTTTTAAACAGTGTACAACTGCTTATATTTTTCTTGGTATTTATTCTTCTGCATATCTTCCATATTCTGAACTGTTCTTACTTTAGATCCATAGGGTACTTCTTCCTCTTTCCTTTTACAAAATCTTCTTGGTATATCTGAACCTGAAAATATCTATTTACAGTGTCTGAAGTTCTAATCCTAAATAGCTCTGAGAAGTCATTTGTCTGAATTGACTTAAAGTGGAAGGGTTTCACACTGTGCACCAGTTATTTGTACCGTATCATCTGATATGAGTGTATCAGGAATAAATTTTGTGAGTAACTAATTCCATACACATTATGGATGTGTCATAAATAGGAAGCTTTCTGGCTACATTTACATGTGATTTCAAACATCTTTCATCTGATTCAGATGCTCATAGAAGAGTCAGCACGCAGGAATATCTTGCAAATTTGCATTTTGTTTACTTAGCTGCATGCCACAAAATGCTGTAGTCCTTACTGCTTTCTTTTTTTGGAATCCATTTTCTTGATGATCCTAATACAGGCTTAAGAGCGAGTCCATTACAATGTCTCACGATACACTCATATATGGCCTTATTTTATTTATATTTTTGTCATATATGTTGTCTGCCATGATCCTCATGGAATATAATTAGATTATCCAGATATCTTTGTCTTTCTAGAGAAACAAGTGTATCATATGATACTGTCTCTAGTTTTTTAATTGAATAAACTTTATATGGAACTGAGATAATGAAGTGATTATGGGGATGATTGTGTTCATGGAAAGTAAGTTGTGTTTACTAAAAGTAATGGCCTTATCTGGCCGGATCTGGAAGGGTAACAGTATGTTGGGGGAAAAGTTCTCCCATAGTAAATGAAAACAACAAAAAAAGTCAGGGTACAGTAAATCCTACTGCCCTTGTGGAAAAAGAAGAGCTAGTATGAAATTTTTCACTCTCATGCTGTTCTTCTAAAGGGTAGATTTTGGCCCTTAGAGTGCTACATATGTTTGTACTTATCTAGTATTTGGAAAACCTTTTAGTATAAATTAAATTAAATTTCCCCATAGGAAACAATCATGAAAACAACTTTGCTTGATGAATTTGGCAATGGTTTTTTTTATTTTGTGGATGATGTGTTGCATATAAGTATTCTGTGCTTGTTCATGTTCAAGAAGGTAAAATTTTACTTGTTTTAAAATGATAACCTTAAGACCCCTATAATTTCTTATTCAGTTTTAATAATAATGTTTTTGTTTCATTTAAATTATTTTAGTTGTAGCCCTTTGAATACTAGCATATTTTAAATAAATAAAGGTAAGACCAAGAAAAACATGCTTGCTATTGTCACCAGGTGTGTGAGATCTTTTACTGATCCTTTTTTCAGACGGTATAAAGAGTATTATAAAGCAGATTCACCACACCAGTCCCTGAGGCTCCAGCATACATCTGTCATGTTCAAGCAAAATGAATGTCCCACTGGATTTTTGATTAGCCTCTACAGTTTCTCACTCTCCTCTAGCATCTTTCATAGAAGTGAGGCCATAGTTTGGTCCTTAATCTTTATAAAATCATGAACTGTACCAATCATTGCAACTGGTATATTATATTCTTCATCTTTATAGCCACCTATGGATCACTAGCCAAAAGATGTGTCCTGCTTTAATACCAGTACTTGAATTTTACCCTCAGTGTGGGCTTTGGGGAGGGATGGTTGAAGACTTTGAGGAGTTCAAGGCCAATGGCAGTTTGAAGACTAAAAGTAAGGCAAGGGCAGGTTTCACAATTAATCTCTTCCTGAGTTTAATGGAAGCAGCTCTCAATTCTATTGGGGAAGATCCTTCTCTGTGGCTTCAGAGAGCCTTTTTGCAGCAGAATTTAAGATACAGCAAACCAAGATCCATTTACTTCTGAATGAAAGTGTCACACAGGGGTTTAACCTACTTTCATTTATGCACATCATCTTCACAGCTTTTAATTAATTCTTATCTTTCCTGAGCGTTGCTGTGTAGACAAGCCCTATAAAAGTTTTAGTTAGAGACTATATCCAGACTATATACTAGCTCTGCTTAAAAAGACACTGATTATAGAGGGCTTTGAATTACAGTGTAATGATTGCTGCTGTAGCATGTCATTTTTTGTGTTTGTGTTCTTTATTACTAGGTAATTTATCTGCAGTGGGTTTGCCCTTGTTTGATTTTTCTTCTGATCCCCCAGTAATCCTCTGTTTTACATGTCACATTTCAGCATTGAGAAAATGACTGAGTCAGAGGACTGTGCTATTAAGTAGGAATAAGAGGCAGATGAAGGACTTCTATTTTCATGCCATCATAATTAAGAACAAAGAACAAGACATGAGAAATATATTTTTTTAAAAAGCTGAATTGTTTCTAAATGGAATGCCTTATTGAAATACAGCAGCAACTCTGTAAGAAACAAAGAGTCATTTACTGAAGTTTAAAATATGCCTTAGAAAATGTACTCAGTTGTTCCTGTCATGCCTTATGGTTGTTTATAAGGGAACATGGGAAGAGTTGTGCATCTTTTTACCATGGCAGAGAGCCTCATTGATTTACAAAATGTTATAATCACCACTGCAATATATTTGTTGGTATAGCATTGATGTGCATCACTTGGTACATAAAAAGAAATAATTTCATAAAGTATATGAGAGTTTTGCAATGTGATGCAGATGTTTCATGTGGGTGTCAGAATTTAGGATGTGGGCGCTCCTTAAAGGCTCAATTGTAAAGGATAAATAGATACATTATTTTGCTAAGAGGTAGCACATGGATATAGAATTCAATGAGCACATGTGTTTTGCACAGATCATTTGCCAACAGAAGGAAGCAGTGTGGTCCCCCTTTTCTTTGTAGAGGATCAGAGGTGGTGTAGGTCCCTTACTGAATGGGGCAGGCATCCTCGTGGAGGATGATGCAGAAAAGGCTGAAGTACTCAATGCTGTTTTTACTTGATCACAAGAAAATCGTAGCATATAAAATTTATAAAGGCTAAATTCTGTCCACCATTACACCTTGCAACTCATTGGCTTCAGTTAAATTGCACAAAGTCAGGCTAGAATATGCCTGATTCCTTTGATTTTCTTCACTACTAGTGTGGTGAAATTCATACTTGTTATGGTGAGAGATGTAAGAGCAGAGGTGAGATCTCACTATATGCCACTGATCATTTGCTGTGTCCCACCAACCATTGTCTGTGATGGAATAGCTTGAATTAATTTAGCCTGAAGACTTCATATCAGGCTTGCAGTAACTCCACAGCCACTTTTCAGCTTGAGCGGTAAAAGATTCCTCTCACCTTAAAGGTGACTTGCAAAGCTTTTTGCATTTGTTCACTTCTTAAGCTTATGAGACTGATGGACTATAAAGAGCCACTTTTGATTTATTTATTTCTGTCAAAGGCCTTGTTTTCACGTTTTTGTGGTTTTTTAAATAAAAGAAAATACTGGCCCTGGCCTCTTCTCACATAAAAACAAAAGTGAGAGGCTCATCCCACTGAGATCTCACTTCTCTTTGCATGCCGAACACTTGCAGATAGGATTCCCTTTTCTTACACATTCTCTCATCATATTGCTGCATTGTCTTGAGGTAGAGCTGTCACATTGCTACCTCCCACCACAGAGTGTTAGACTATTTATTAGTCTATAGACTAATATTAGACTATATTAGACTATATAAAACTCAGACTATTTGCAGTTCAGATTATAGTAATTGATTAACATATCTCTGGGAAATTTGGTGTCACTGTTTAATAGAAAGTCGTTATATCACCATTTGAAGGCAAAGAGGTGTGTCTAAAAGATACAATTCAGGCTTGGTCTACACCTGAAATTTAGGTTGACCTCTAGTCCTAGGACTCTGTGCTACTCAGGTGTTGTTTCATAATGTGGCCACTCTGACTCAAGCTAGGTTAAGCCTTAGGGGCTTATCTTCACTGCAATGGTTAGAAAGAAGTAAGGAAGAGGGGGAGTGAGAAGAAGGAAAGGAAACAAGAAAATGTATACCCTATATATATATCTCCCATGAGTCTTGATAATTGTAATCTATGTTTCCTTTCTGTTCCTGGATTGTCATTTCTTGCTTTAGAGTCATCTGTCTTAAAATCCTCAGGCCAGAGACTTGGGCCATAGTTTCATTATTTGTTGGCTGCATTTGCTGAAGGAAAAAAAAATTAAATACAGTGAAATAAATACATAAAAACATATTTAGCTCTTTAAATATTCTTTAGCAGTAGTTGGGAGGAGTTACCTGACACGTTGACCCCTTTGATATCAATGCCATTTGTCATTCTCAGTGCCCTCAGGACACAATTATAGAGAAAGAGGGAACATCTGACAAAAATAGTTCTTATAAAATTTTGTTCTTGGTTTTTTAAAGGAGCACTGTTAAGCAGCACAGGTTCAAACTCTAGGTTTGGTTTAAAATGGTAAACGGGAATGGGGAGGAATTATTTACAAAAATTATGGTTTAAAATAAATCATAAGAATCAGAGTGGGATTGTTTTGGACTAGCAGAAAATGGTCTCCTGCAGTGTTTGAGTTTCAAACACAACAACACTGGCTATGTCTACACTTGCACTTTTAATTTGACTTTAACTAAATTGACTTAATGTCGATTTAGTTAAGTCGACTTAGTGAGTCTACACTTAAAATTAAAGTCGACTTAAAGGGGAAGTTACAAAGTCGACCTAGAGCATCCACACTGGATGCTCTAGGTCAACTTCTAGGGGCTAGGGGGACCTTGGGCAGGTCCACGGTGGCAGGGGGGCACCCCTTGTGTGCAATGGGGAAAAGGGAGACAGGGGCCCTGGCAGGGCATGTGGGCAGGGTGTGATGCTGTCTGGATTTAGGGAAGCATTTATGATATTATTTTCTATTCATATATCCTAAATGCTCTATAATCCATAGGAGCTATGTCATGTTTGGTATCAGTAGAAAGGTAGTAATTTGCTGGGAATGATTATATAGTTTATGTCTAGGAATTCTATTTGGATTAGAAGTTAGTTTAGATAGGAATTTGGTGTTCTATCTATACTTTAACTTGTGTGATTTTTATGGAAATGTCTGAGAGGGGCGGGTGTGTCAAACCATTGTGTCCTTAATGTTTAGGAATTTTCCAGCTACAATGGGCCCAGGGAGTAAACTGATGAGCCATTAAGGACACAATGGGCCCATATCACCTGGCACATTCCTTAACATTAAGGAGACAATGGTTCCCTAAATCCAGACAGCATCACACAGGCTCTGCCCTGCCCTTTGGGGGGGCATGCCAGGCTCCCCCTGTGCCCCCCCCGGCAGGGAGGGCATTGGTGTAGTTCTGGGGTAGCCCTAAGTTGAATTAAGCCTTAGGTCGAGTAAAAAGCAGGTTTAATAAAGTCGACTTAATTGTCATTAAGTCAACTTTATTTTCCTTAAGTCGACTTAAGCAAAGTGTAGTGTAGACGCAGGGTAAATTAAGTCGACTTAAGCAAGCTTAAGTCGACTTAATATACCAGTGTAGACGCAGCCATTGTGTTCAGGCATCAGAACCAGAAAGTACAATTGACTATAAAATAATATGAAATTGAGCAATTTGATTTCATTTTCCCTAGCTGAGTGAAATTAAGAAAGTAAATAAACAGAACAAATGGAGAAAAATAAATTGGATTTTATAAATTTTGGGATCTGCATTCCTGTCAGGTTGATAGTAGAGGTACAGATTTTAAAATTTATTTATTTATTTTGACAATGTCTCTCTAACAGACGTCTGACAGCTATGTGGTTGAATTTTGTGCCAAATTTTACATCATGTTGTTTCTGTTGTAGACTAGATGATGACATGGATATTGGGTTTGATAGCCTAAGTTTTTAAATCAGAATTGCTGTAGCTTTTCAGTAATATTGTTTTGGTCAAAAACTTATTAGCTTTGGCAAGGACACATGTACAAATGAGTTGAATGTGAAATTTCCCCTCAGAGTCTAACTATTCTTTCAGATTTCCTTAGCTAAAGAACCACAGTAATCACAAATGACACATACTACATGTTCATACTATTTTACAAAATATTAATATGGAATATTATTAAATACAAAAAGCATTATCCTTATTTGTGATAGCATAATTTAGATCTAAATGCCCCCTTTTGTTGGTAGGGATAGGATAGAATAGGATGTTGAAAGGACAGGAAGAGGGTGAGACTTAAGGCCAAACTTGCTGGATATGTAGAGTTCACATCTCCATTCTAGAGGTTCTAGTGAACCTCCTGACAGACATGAGGAAAATCTTAACTCCACTATCATACGCTTTCATGTTCAAACAATATATTCTAGACTTATTACCCATCCCGCTATATAAAAATATATCTTCATTTAGCTGAGGTCAGAGCTAGTGTTTGTCATTTGAGTGTGATAGTGAAAAGTTGGAAGTGTATATCGTAGGTGATGCTATTGTGAAACTGCAAGTGAATTTTAGTGACACTATGGGCTTGAGTGTGATGTTTGGCTATTAAGATATGTAAGCTAAGACTGCTATGGACCTTAATGTTATCTTAACTAGTTATTTTCTCTTATTTTTAGTGATCATGTTAGGAAATGCACTTGAAAAATGTTAATTCTAAATTAAGGAGGATTATTTTATTGGGTGCATATTAGTAAGGAAGAAATCTTTATACTGTAGACTTGTGTGAAAGAGCGCTTGTCCGTTTTCAGGCTCTCTTCTTCCTCAGTACTCAGATTTCATGGATTTATTAAACAAAACAGAAATATTTCTTAGTAGTTCAGTTTTCTGGATTCCAAACCCTTACTATTTAATTCATGAGTATGCTGTCACTGCCTTGGAAGCTGGACACGTGATGTAAATGCTACAAAATGCTGTGAGCTTTAAAAATAATTTATTCGTAGACAAATATGTTTCCTTATGTAAGCGGCATCACTTGATTATTAAAAGTACAAGACTTTAAAAAATACAATTTATTTGTCACTAGTGAAGCTATTTATTTAAATAAAAATCAATATATTCCATTTATGCTTCTCTGGGCTGCAGTGTTCGGGTTTTGAACACAGCAGGGACGTAGTTGTGTAAAAATAAATTGCTTATGCTGATGCTGGATTTTCATTTTTAGAAGACAGAAACAAGTTGTATTAGTCTTAAGTTTTTCAAAAGCTTTTTCCTACAAAATCTGAATTTGGAGCCAAATTTGAGCTGACTACATTTCTTGCCCCCCTCCAGTTATAGCCAATCCTAACACTAATACAGCAATAATCCATAATAAGCAAATGCTTGACTCCAGAGATGCCTTACACCATGCCTTAAAAGTCAGTAGACTCAAATTCTGGTGAACAGTAAGGCAGCATTGAAAAAAATTGATATGTTTTATAGTAAGAATTTTTTCCCTCAAAACTAGTGCAAAAAGTAAAATCTATGGATTTTAAGTTGTGCAAATAACACTATATTATTCTTTTATTTACAAATGTAGAATAAGTAACCTAACTGTGCAGTTGAAAGATGAACAAGATGAGTTACAAAATCTCAAAGAGGACTTGAGATGCTTCAAAGAAGAGAAGGAAGTTGTATATAAAAGGTCACTACTGTTCAGGTAAATATTCCTAAAATACAATCTGATACATTTTCATAGAAGAAAGATCTATAGTACAACTAGTTATCAGGACTCATTTGGTAGTTAAGCAGCATGACAAGAAAAATATGACAAGTGAAAAAGAATGTTTGGAAACATTTCAATATTTGGTTTTTAGTACATAGCAAAATGATATTTTCTTAGAAAATGCAATTTGGTTGTTTTTCCAGGTCTGTTGTTGGAATTTTTGTCCTTAATCTCAGAAGGACTCATTAGCAGTGTTAAAGCCCATTTTTGTTATATAGTAACAGTTGAAATACAGCTGCATTACTGTATTTCTTATAGCAGCTTGCCTAGAAGGACTTTTAGCCAGTGGAAAAAAATATATAGCATATGAAAACTTTTCCTTTTATTTTTTTAAAGTCATGAAAAAGAATCAGAGAACATCCATTGTCCAATCAAAAATTGTCTTCAATTTTATATAAATAAGGGAGGGAAAAATATTTTGATGTATAGTGGAGACTGTGTTAAATGTTTATTTATTCAAAATAATGAATAACAGTAACATAAAGTATGATGGGAGGGAAAGTTGTTAGCAGTTTTTCTTGGTAAAGCAACAGTTTACCCAGTATTTTTATTTGCTTTTTAAAGAAGTCACTGATATTGTAAATAATTCCTTGTTTTTGCAGAAAAAGACTGGAGCACCATCAGTTAACTCTAAACAAGACTCATTCATTACTTCCCTTTATTAGAAGAGAACTGACTGATATTAAAGAAGTTGTATCTACTAAGCTAGACAGCTGGACTGGACTGAAAGAAGAAATTTTTCTACAAATAAAAACTATAAGCAAAGCTGCATTCACAGGTAAATTATAAACTTTTCAATAATATTTGGCTAGATATTGTAACTTTTAGATTGTGACTATAAAATGGTAAATTAAAATCGCAGAAGATAGTGAACTGGATGGCTTATGGGATATGTGATGTGAAGGACTTTCAGTTGCTGATTTTAATTAATAAAGCAGCTCTTCTGCTGGTATTGTTGAATTGTTGAATGCGGTTTTTTGTCTGCTCTTTTGAGTAACTGGTAAAGAAATGTTTGTAATCTTTTACCACAGGGCAGAAGTGCAAAATTAGGCACACTTTCTTTCTTGGCGCACACACATGTGCTATGAAATAATTTTTGATTGTTGGTGTGTGAATTGTTATAAGTAACTAGATAATGCAGATCCAAGATTAAAAAATAACTGAAGTGCAGCTCATTGTGCACATGTGCATGTATTGTTATTTGAATTCTGCTTTGCTGTTCATACATTTTGTATAAATTCTCTATGATGTTAATTTTTCAGTTCTCACTTTGCAAAATTAAGTTACATAATTACATTGGCAACCGAGATAAAGATGCACTTAAAAGAAAACTATTTTTAATGACAATGGTTTTAAATATGAATATTATTATTTAAATATTTTATTTGCCAAATGCAAAAAATAAAATACAAATTATCAGTTAAGATGGAGTAGTAATATTGGCATTAAAGTATTCTAAACCAAATACATTTAAAGATATAGCTCTTTTATTTTGTTGAGTGGTAGAACCTTAGTAACCACAATAGAATAAGTAAAGGAAAGCATATCTACTCATTAGGCAAGATACCCCTTGTTTTAGAATATCCCACAGAATTCTAACAGTTTGAGTAGCTAAAAGCATCTTCCTTGTCTCCTATTCAAGTTGTTCCTTCATCTGATCTTATAGGGTGTCTAATCATAAAAAAAAGTCTTGAAGCCATTATACAAAACTGCTTAAAAGAACACTTTTGTTCTGTGCAGCAATCTGACAGTTCACCTACTCTCAGTGAAAGTTTCTGTGATAGTTTTTGATGGGAATTGTCTTTTCCAAACCTGCGATGGTCATCTACACTTGTGGTTCTCAACCACTGTGTCGGGACACGTTACTGTGTCACCACACAGCAGTAAGTGTGTCGTAGAGAGAAGGGGAGATGGCTGGATTTGGCCTGGAAGGAGTGGGCTGGTGTGTCCCATAGGGTCACGACATGTCACCAAGTGTGCGCAACCTGCGAAAGGTTGAAAACCACTGATGTACACTACAGTACTGAAAAAATGACATCATTTGTGCGACGTCAGGAGTGGAATTCTTGTCAGAAGACATTTAAAATCCTAATTATTAACAAACAACAATTATTAACCATTAGTAAAGAATGTAGCTGTTTAATGTTTAAATATTTTGTTTTAATATTAAACAATCAGCTTCTGATGATTAAAACTGTTCTTTCTTGTCACAAACATTACTTTGCGTCAGGTTAGTGGCTATCAGCAGGAAGCTCAAAATACCCACTTTAATTAAAATCTTCATTTTCAAATACAATTTTTCTTGCAGTTTACAAATGGTGCACAAAGCAAGATGGGTGTAAAATGTTTCTTTCTAAACTGATGAAGCCCATTATAACATCACTGCAACACAGCATGTAAAATGCTTGGCATTTAAGAAAAGGCTTTTAGAGATGGAATAGAGAATTGTTAAAAGAAATTTTAATAGCATATTTGAATGAGAAATGATTGTTATATTTTGCTGAAAATTATAGGATTGACTGTTCTGTCATCAAGGCAAGATTAAAGCATAGGCAATGTGTTTGCTTTATTCTAAGATCCTAATATTTGAAGATATTTTAATTTGCCATATATCTGTGTCCATAGTGTCATATGTACTCAAGAATGCTAGTGTTAGAGGATCCATGATCACAGAAATGCATACTGGAAAGGATCTTGAGGTTATCTCATCTATCCTCTCCATGCTGAACACAAGAATGGTCTGCTCCAATAAGGCCAATCCATCTAGCTCAGTGTACTGTTTTCCAACAATGGCCAATGCCAGGTACTTCAGAGAGAATGAACAAAACAGGTAGTTATTAAGTTATCCATCCCGTCACCCATTCCCAATTTCTAACAAACAGGAATTCCTCTCCGTCTGGCTAATAACCACTGGTGGACCTATCATGACCCTATCGGACACACCAGCCCACTCCTCCCAGGCCAAATCCAGTCATCTCCCCATGACATACCACACACCTAGTTCTTGTTCTCAGAAAGTAATATCTGTTATAATAAATCTTAATTCACCCACTTTTTCTGCAGAATTAGGATACTTTTAAATGTTTTGCACTATAATAGGAACCAATAGTTGAGCAGTTGCTGCTGTTAAGCCTCAGAAGTGAATAGGCATGCGTCACCCACTGGGGTGTACATTAACTCAGAACACTGAGCTCGGGATGTACTGACCGTAGTGACATGCAGAGAGCAGGCACCAAGGAGTGATACTGTAGCCATCTGAGGACAAGTATGACAAGCAAATTAATTTTATTATTAACTTTTGTTAGACTAATAAATTTAAATGTTTATTTTGTCTTTTGAACCATGAGCCAATTGGCTAACAATACCAAAGACTGAGTGTAGTGCATGGCATTAAGGGTTCCAACATCCTGTATATTTCTCACCTTATTTCACAATCAGTTGTTTGTGACATTCCAGTTGATTGCTATTGAAATTATTATGATGTCACAAACAGAAGAAATTAAGATCTCTAGGAACAGGCTCTGTGTTTTCTCCTCCCTTTTCTATTCCTGTGGAAATAAAGAGAATATGTAGGCATATTTCTGCATAAATTTATGGTTTTTAAAAGTATCCACAATATGCCAGCTGTTCTTTTTTGAATTACTGTTTGTTTTTATTAATTTGTAATATTCTTAAATATGTATGCTTCCTTTCTTGAAACAAGTGGATGCCTCAGTAATGTTTCAGGCCCCAGACACAGCATCACAGCTTTGTTATGTTTTATTGTACCGTAGTGTGATGTAAGAATTGTGTATGAAGCACTCTCATTCCACTTAAATATTATTCCAGTAGAAGTGACCTGGGACGCATACATTCACAGAAGTAGCCTACCTATTTGCTTGTTAGTCATTTTCATTCCTAGACCCTTTGCATTAATTAACTCTCAATAAAATAATATCTAGAATGGTTTTTTTAAGGTCAATGATATGGCCTGTTGCAGGTGTCCTCTACAGGTGTTGTGTCTTACATTGCAAGCCACATACCTCTTTCAAAGTAGTGAAATATTACTTGTCCACACATCCCTGAAACCCAGCATTTGAACCAAAATCCCTCACCCCAATCATCTATCAGTTCCCAATCTAGTATGTTTTGGTTATTTCTGCAAAACTGATGTCACAAGGCCTTGATTCTCTGGGATCAATATTAGGATTTAGTGAAATAGTTTTTTAGTATAGTTTGAAACTGAATCTTTACAGTGTTTAGATCACTTATAGTGCTACATTTTTTGTTGTATCTTTCAGGAATAGTCTTTGCAGAACTTGTTTTTTTATGTCATAAATATAAAAACAGGGTTTATGAAATGCTGCTCTTGAGCCCCAAAAATGTCCTGGACTAGTTTATTCATGTAAGTCTCAAAAACTTTTAAAAATGGTTATATTATGGACATTACTCGGCCCTGGATTATTAATGTCAAGTAGCAATCTATATTTAATAACTAATATCATTTCATGTACCTTGCAATGTTTTTATCAATACATCTAACAATATGAATATAGCAGTTGGGGTAAGGCATAGTTAATGAAAACACTTGCCTGAATAAACTATTAAAAATCTTCCTGTTGTCAACGTAAAGAATTATACAGTTGTTGGTTTGACAGACACAAATGAAACTTAATCTCACTGTGAGGAACATAGTAACAAGTAATGAGAATAAAAGTGGTACAAACACAAGTGAACACCCAGTGCTACAATTAAATAAAAAATGAATTACAAGGTAATCTGCAACTTCTTTGGAACTTTGTAGTTGAAAGATAAGTATGTATCAGAGTGAACCTGTGTTCCTCCAAAACAAACATTCTTATTATCCACAGATACAGATTGGTGTGTTTTAAAAGGCGCTCTATGTTTCAGAACTAACATTTTGTATGCAATGGAAGAACTTCTTTTTCCTGGCTATTAAAGTAAACAGGGCAATTAAATAACAGATAGGCTATGTCTACAGTAGAAAAGTTAAGTCGACCTTATTAAGTCAACTTAACAAAGTTGACTTAACTTTTCTAGTGTAGACATAGCTCCTTGTCGACCTTATTAAGTCGACTTAACGCTTTAAGTTGACTTAAAAAGGTTGATTTAGGCGCTAATCCCTGTCCACACTGGCTTTAAGTCGATTTAAGGAGTCAATTTAAGGCTTAAGTTGACCTAAAATCAGGTGTTATTAAGTCAACTTAAGCTTTCCTTAAGTCAATTTAGGGAAATGCTTAAGTCGACTTAATAAAAGCCCAGCGTGGACGTGGCTTTGTTTAGGTTGACTTAAGCCTCCTTGTAGTGTAGATGCACCCATATTGTGCCCGATTCTTCATTCTTTGGGCACCCAAAAGCCACAGTGAAATTAGCTGGGGTTTAGGTGCCCAAGAAGTGCAGCTTTAGACACAGTCTAAAAGTTCATCAGAGTAAGGTTTTAATGCATATTTTTAACTCATAGATATAGAAAAAACCCAGTTAATTCTCCTGCCAATATAAGGTTGTCACCTACAATTTTTTTCTTGGGTTTCGTCCTGTCTAGTTTAAATGTCTTCAGCAACAGGTTTTTAGCATCTTTCAGCTCAAAAGGAACCTTATAAAATAAATTCAAAGTTAATGTATATATCAAATCAAATTTTTAAAAAGTTATACAACCTATACTCGGATAACATAGGCAATCTTATGTTTCTATTCCCGTCATCCATATCTGCCTGTTCTCCTTTACCCTGTGTTGTATTCTACATTCAGTTAGTGCCTTTTGCCCTTATTTGGGACCTACACCTACAACTTTTTTCATGCTATTGGATCTTGCACCTACATGGAACAAATTGTAGGATTAAGCCCAAAGACTGCAAACTCTTTAAGGCTTTCTTTTGGTTTATGTTTGTACAAGACCAGAAAACAGGGCCCTGATACTGACTGGAGCCTGTGGGCACTATTGTCATATAAATAATGATAATAGGAATAATAAAAGGTTGTTGTACTAAAATAGCATATCAGAAAATATTTTTCAGAGGCCTAGGAGTCTTGTTCTTAGGGGAAATACTTTGAAAGTCAAGGACAGTAAATAAATAGCTTGTTTTAACAAATCTATTTGAAACATGAAGTCACATTATCATTTATTAGTTAAATGTTAGGACTCTATGAAAGAATTGTACTGAAATCATATATTCTTTTTGTGTATACTAGAACATATTTGACTGAAATGAACCATTTTAATGTTTTCTAGAAAAGACACAGGCATATTGAGATAAAAAATCATTTTGCTGACTAGTGACATTGCATTCCTAAATACTTGACATGCTAAACTAGCCAGACTCATTTTATCATAGAGCAAACAGGCAACAGTATGTGCTCTTTAACCTTGTTGGGGCATTCTGATTGCGATGTGATCTCTATTTACTGGCACCCTAATACATGCACCTAAGCCAGGGAAAGATGGTAAAACCTCTTATGATTTGTAGTTCTTTATAATGAGCCTAAACTTCTGTAATAAGTATATATTTCTTTATATACCACCTAACTTCAAAAACTGGTATCACCATCATACAGTAAAACAAATAAAGGCTAAAAGTATATGACCACAAGATGTTTTTACTGTGGGTTAACTAATGCATGTTAGCTATCTTGTGGTAAAATCCCAGTGAGAAAAAACACGGGAGTTTTTGGAATGAGGTAGCCAGTTGAGGTCAGTTCCATCCCCCCCCCCCGGGGGTTGGTTTTGCGTTTTTTCCTGGGGGGGGAATGGCCTGTGGCGTGTTTCATCTTGTGTGTGAGCTATGCCAGCTGTCAGAACCATTAGTGATCCCACAGTAAAAAAAAAAAAATCTTTTTTGTAATAAAGCTATAGCCCATGATTTCTTCAATGGTAATAATTACAATAAACAATGAAATGAAAAATAAAATCTGATACTATTCTCAAAGACCTCCTGAGCTAAAAGGTTTTAAAATATGCTTTTGAAAAGGGCTAATTCCAAGGATATCTCCAGTAAAGCTCTACAAACCCTTTCAGTTTTGATTTCAAAATGAGTTTGTAAATGTTTCTGTATGTCAAAATTCAGTTCTGAGGCTTTGAAGATTAAAAGGTTGGGTTCATATAAACCCATTTCTCGTTGACTTTTGTTGTGAATACACAGGTAAGGTACAGGTTTGCTGGAGTGGATATATGGGAAAATACCCTGGATCAAATTTGGGTCCCAGTATATGCAGGAATACCTCCCAATGGAGGTAAAGCTGCAACAGATGGATAGAATATCCATAGCCTACCCTCCATAATAATCAAGTTCCTGCATTATGTGCTGACTGCTTGTAATTAATCAGACTTTTGGGTATCTCACAACAAAGCCATCTTCAAAAGTATAAATCAGTTCAACAACCGTAAGGCAAACCAATATTAATATGATTAAAGATCTGGAACACTAGACTTTACAAAGGAAGATTGAAAGAACTATGTTTGTTTAGTCTGGAAAAAAGGAGACTGAGAGGGACATGATAACAGTTTTCATATACCTAAAAGGTTGTTATGAGGAGGAGGAGAGAGAAAAATTATTCTCCTTAATGGCAGATGATAGGACAAGAAGTAATGGGCTGAAATTACAGCAAGGAAGGTTTAGGTTGGACATTAGGAAAAAATTCCTAACTGTCAGGGTGATTAACCACTGGAATAAGTTGCGTAGGGAGTTTGTGGAATCTCCATCACTGGGAGTTTTTAAGAGCAGGTTAGATAAAATGCCTGTCAGGGATGGTCTAGATCCGGGGTTCCCAACCCCGGCCCACAGGCCAAAAGTGGCCTTTTGCAAGCAGTCCGCATTCCACAGCAACTGATTAAAGTCTGCTAGTTTAAAATTCCATAAAGATTTTTTAAATTAATTTTAATTAAACAATTAATGTAAATTCAATTAATTATCAACCAATGATTAATTAATTAATATTTAATTTGAATTTAATTAACTAATTTTAATTTATTTTTAATTGAATAGACTGGTGGCCCTTCAGGGTTTTAAAAATTATATTTGTGGCCCTCGAGCCAAAAAGATTGGGGGGGCACTGCTCTAAATGGTGCTTTGTATTGCCACAAGTGCAGAAGACCGAACTTGATGATCTCTCATGGTCCCTTCCAGTTTCTATGATTCTATGAATATACTTCTTAAAGTTACATTGTCTCTTTGGAGCTTTAGGAATTTATAGTTTTAAATGTGTTTAAGATATTAGTAAAATCGTCCTAAAATAGTTGTTGTACTTGTTCAAGAATTAGTTTTGGTAATTAATTACCTGGGTCACTTCATTAAAATATCAAAAATTAATAACAAAATAGATTTATTAATATTTTATTTTTCAAAGAAAAGACAATTTTAAATTAACTGACACAAAAAGATACAATAACAAATAAACTTCATTTTTTTAAGCTTATGGACCCGTATCCTGCAACAGAGTCCTCATGGTTAGACCCTTAACCTGCATGGAAATCTACTGAATTCAGTGGGACTATATGTGGACCTACGACTACCCATACAGCAGTGATTCCCAACCTTTTCTCTGCTGCAGAAAACTTCAGTACCTTTAATTATTTTCAGGCAGACCACCATATTCACTCCAAATGAACTCGCTCTCTTCTATCTCTGGTTTAAGCCAGGTTAATCAATAGGCAGATTGCAGGCCAAATCTAGACCACCAGATGCTTTTGAATGGACCCTGAAATCTTTTTACATGCTTATTATCATTATTGTTGGGTTTTTATTTTTATTCTGGTGTCTGGACCTTGACTGCACCTTGACCAAGAAATATGGACCTTGACAAAAAAAAAATTGACTATCCCAGTTTAAGCTGTTTACCACCTTTCTGTACAATAAAGTTAATGAAGTTAAAGTCATTAGCTTTATTGAACATACTTGTAACAAGTATTTTCAGCCAGTTCACACCAGCAAGATGCCAGTTCTGTTCCACTTAGCTTCCATCTCATTAGTTTTGCCCTCCAGGTTCTCCGATCCCTACAGTTCTGCCTCTACCCCTACCCTGCCTCTACCAGTTCTTCCCCCAGCTCCCGTACCTCCACCAGTTCTTCCCCCCAGGTCTCACACTCAGTTTCCACCACCCTCTGCTTCTCCTGAGGTTCTTCCCCACTCCAAACTGTGGGGGCTGCAGTGGGGTGGGATAGTTCTAGGGGCTCTTCCCCCTGCCATCAGGTGCAGGAAGGAGGGAGCAGAGTAGAGGAACTGAACTGTTGCTCACAGAAGTAGGGGAGGAAGAGATAAAAGGCTAGTATTAATGGAACTTGTATGCATAAATCCCTATGCTTATTCATTTCAAAAGAAGAATCGCTGACATTGCACTTCATTCTTAATATTTAAACAGCAAAGTGCAAATTGCCTGAGTGCAGAAGCATTTGACAAGCCACCTCTTTTATCCCTCTGTGTTTTCAGCAGAAAGATGGAATGCTGATGTAAATGTTTTACAGTGCCTTTATATAAGTAAAATTACAAATTACTGCAAATCTTGAGTCTTTAATAGAAGATAGGCACTGGGATTATGGCAATATATTTGAGATTTTAGAATGTAAATTTAATAACATGTTATATAATTTTTTCCTTAGAAATATCCAGATTGAATGAAAGACTGGCAGAATACCAGAGGGAAAAAATGTCTCTCAAGGAGGAGATGAAACACCTGAAGTCAGTGTCTGATGCAGCCGAGCTAAAAAGTCAGCAGCTTCAGACTTCCCTCCAGCAAGAGAATGAATTACAAAACAGATGTCATGAATTACAAAAAGAAACATTAGGTGAGAGTTTCTGTCTCTTAAGCAAACTTCTAGGTGCAATGAAATGGAAAATCAAACTACTTCCTAAACTTCCTAACCAATAATGGTGTGCTCAGTATTATTGAAGTAGCACTGAAAGTCCCCAATTGGACACCCTTGTAGTAGGTATTAATTAAACAGAGACACAGTCCATGCCCAGAAAGCTTACAGTCCAGTTTGAAACAAGACACAAGTGCATGAAACAAACAGGAGGAGGGCAGAGAGGAGATAGGGTAAAGGCATTGCTAGTGAGATTACACAGTTACATGGGCTAGCTCTTGCAAAACTTGATGGTTCCAAATAATTTGAAATCATTTTAAAAATAAATATTGGCTGTCTTCAATTACCCTAGCCATTGTTAGCTGGTCAATTTCTTGTAAGCATCACAGTAGAGGTATAACTTTATAATCTTTTATATATTTCTCACATTTCATTATTAATTCCCTAGTAAATTTAAATGTAAAGTTTACGTATAGAACTGTATAACTACACTAATGTAAGGACTCTGTAATGTCTGTCTATGATTATTAATCTTAACAGTTTTCTGCAGTGCCCATGTGTCAGTATTGCACAGAAGTATTAAATCTGTATTGTGAGACCCATAGTAGACTGTAGGAAATATTTTGCACTTCTTCCTTTCTGGATTCTAGAAGTTGTTCTTGGGAAACTGGTTCTCTCTTTCCTCCATCTTCTTTCCAATTACAGTGAGTAAGTTTTTAAAAAAAGATTATTTTAGCAAGATGCTCTAAAAGCTTTCCGGCTTTGAGACAGTCTCTCTTTAAAAAGAAATAGTTACGAATTACTTTTCTATTTTAATAGTTATTAAAGCATAGCTCATTTTTAAGCAAAGCCTACATTTTGTTCACAACTCCATCTGGAGACTGATATGTTTAGAACATGTACAGGTTGTGCTATTCTAGATACAGCTTTGTCTCATCCTCATGGCACATTATTACAAAGGAAACTGTTGCATGTAGAGTATGTAATTTCAAATCTAAAACAGCATTTCTTATTGTTAATGTTGTTGAATAAATTTCATTCCAAAGCCTGTATCAGTGGTAATATTTAATGTGGGGTTGAAAAATTGTAGGACACAGATAGCTTTACTGACTTGTCATTCCATATTAGTGAGAACAGTCTTTATTTTGTTAGTCATTCGTACTACTCTTCCACTCTTAAAACTACTGGAATGCAAGCACGTTCCAAAGATCTCAAGGTGGGCAAACAATATACAGAGGATGGCAAGTATGAGCCAGACTCAGTCCACATAAGCCATAAAGGGTTAATATGTCTCCCTTTTTTGGTGTTTAATTTTATTCACAAAATGAATTTAAAATGAAACACAAAACCCAGTTCAAGCCTTCTCTTCAGGTTTAGCTGTTCTGAGCTCACACCTGAGGTGCTCTCAGGCCTTGAACACACTACAGAGTTATCGCGCGGTAAGGCTTCTTACCATGCGATAACAATCAACGCGTCCACACAGGAAAGCGTCTTGTTGTGCTGCAACAGCCCTCTTGCCACGCAACATGTAAACCACCCAAACGAGGGTGGTGAGGCTTATCATGGAACAGTTGTTCCATGGTAGAGCCTGTGTGGGCGCTTGTTCCGTTTTTGACAGCCTCCGGAAATGTCCCAGAGTGCCAATCTGTAGTGTGTACATGGCCTCAGAGAGCTGCTCTCTTACATCTGGGTAAGGTAATGTAACAATGAGTCAGCAAAATACACTTAGCACTATCTGGCAGGCTCATCAGCTGTTAATGGGTTTGGGTGGGTTCAGATAAATGCTGCCACCTAGTTACAGTGAGGCTTTTTTACCTCAAAAAGTCTTTGACATTGTCAATCGTTGGACAGTACTGACTCCAGTGGTGACCTAACTTGGTACAATTAAATGCCCTAATACAGTTGAAGTCTCTCTTCCTGAAATATTTCACCTTTGAAATATTGCAGTAGACACACACATCTCTGATTTCAGAAACGCATACGGTGTTGTCTTCTTTGCTCTTTAATATATATGTAAAACATTGGGAGATACTGGGAGACAGCCTTGACTAAAATGCCAGCAGTATGCAGACAGTATCTGCTATACATATATTTTGCAACAAGAGGAAATGTTAATGTTTCTTAGCTGGCTGAATGATATGCCTGGATAAATAAGAAAAAGCTTACACAAAAACTCAACTAAGAGGGAAGTAATGTTAGTCGGAAAACGGGAGTTCAAGGCATCAACCAACTTTATCTTCTATCCCCCTTTTTAGAATTATCTGCCCTTAGACCACTAAGTTTCTCCTCACTCCTAACTGCTACTGGAAATTCAGATAAGCAACAGCTCCTAAAAATGCGTCCTTCGACATGCAATTGACCAAGTGGCTTCTTCACTCTTAATGGATGCGGATCTAGCCAAAATAGTCTACGTATTTGTAGTTTCCAGTCTTGACTATTACAATAATTATGAACATAAAGACCCTATAAAGTCTTCATCTTGTCTATAATAGGCAACCTACACATTCTGCAATATAAGCACAAACATGTCACTCCTGTACTCTGGAACGTACATTGGCTCCCCATTGAATACCAGATCTGGGTTCTAATTTTTTAAGTTGTCAGAGGGAACTAGATTATCTCAGAGATTTGCTTCCTCTTTGAGATGATTTATAGTGACAACTGCACTCTTCAGGCTCAAGGAAACTGTCAACAAAAATAGTGAGTCTGATGATAGAGAGAGTCAGAGCTTTTTTATTCAGCGGTTTCTGGCTAGCAAACTCACTAGCATAAGAACACAGAATGATGCAAACGCAGAATGTAAAACCTCTTTCTCTTCTATAACCTTCCGACGATGATGTGTTTTGTCAAATAGACATAATGTCATGCTTGACAGCAGAGAACTAAAAACTGTGTTGGATGTGTACAGTTTTTGTAAGGTGGAGACCATGATGATGAATGACCTATAAATACTTGAAAAGAGAGATTTTTTGTGTGTTGAATTATGATTAAGCCTGTGTTTTGTCTAGATTCTGCATGCCCCCTTTGACTGATATACTACTTAAGGATTAATGTAATGCTTTGAATGTAAAATGCATTCTATTACACACATTTCACAAAGAAATTGTATGAAGTTCCTTAATTATAGTCAGTAGGCTGTGATTAGTATCATTGAACAACTATATTGAGGTAGTGCTCTTGTCTAATTTCTCAAGTGTCTGCTTGTTTTTTCTTGCTGTACAATGGCACACTTGGACATATATGCAGGGATAGGAGGCATACAGATTCAAAAAACTACATAGAATAAGAAAAATGAAAATGAGTCAGCCACACAGAACATCTTTGAAATACAGAATGTCAAGCATTTGAAAATGTACAACATGCAAAAAGCAGTCACGTGAAAGATGAGCTTTTTTAGGCAGTGATCTAAAAACCAATATGAGAATAATAACTTTACAAATTTTAATTGTTCTTAACCAATATCTCCAATATATGATACATCAAATGTTCTTTTTTTCAAAATTAGGCACAGAAATATCTTTGCATTCTGATCACTTCCCAATGCTTCTGTGAAATCATTGGAGCTCTTTCTTTGATTCAGATTAATGTGCTTGTTTTTCCTCTTGAACAGATATTTATTGTGAGAAATACAAAGAAAACTTAAATATTTCTTACCCTGTCTCCTTTTACAATATGTTCCATGGAAAACCTTTTAATTCTTCAAGATCTCAGTTGTCACAGGACAATTGTTAGTATTTAATAGCCTGCTCTAATAACTTTCTTACAAAATTTACTTTAGTTTGATTTTCTTCAACATCAATCTCATCATTAAATCATCATAGAATCACAGAAACTGGAAGTGACCATGAGAGATCATTGAGTCCAATCCCCTGAACTCATGGCAGGACCAAGTACCATCTTAAACTACCCCTGACAGGTTTCTGTCTAACCTGCTCTTGAAAACTTCCAATGATGGAGATTCCACAAACTCCCTACACAACTTATTCCAGTAGTTAATCACCCTGACAGTTAGGAATTTTTACCTAATGTCCAACCTAAATCTCTCTTGCTGTAATTTAAGACCATTGCTTCTTGTCCTATCATCGGTGGTTAAGGAGAATAATTTTTCTCCCTCCTCCTTGTAACAACCTTTTAGGTAAATGAAAACTGTTATCATGTCCCCTCTCAGTCTCTTCTTTTCCAGACTAAACAAACCCAGTTCTTTTGATCTTCCTTTATAAGTAAATCATTTAATCATTCTTGTTGCTCTTCTCTGGACTTTCTCCAATTTCCTCATATCTTTCCTGAAATGAGGTACCCAGAACTAGACACAGTAGTCCATTTGAGGCCTAATCAATGCCTAGCAGAGCAGATGAATTACTTCTCATGTCTTACTTACAATGCTCCTGTTAATACATCCCAGATTGGTGTTTGCTTTTTTTGCAACAGTGTTACGCTGTTGACTCGTATGTAGCTTGTGGTCCACTAGGACACCCAGATCCCTTTCCACAGTACTCCTTCCTAGGCAGCCATTACCTATTTTGCATGTGTGCAATGGATTGTTCTTTCCTAAGTGGAGTACTTCTGTCTACCTCAGACCATTTCACCAATTTGTCCAAATCATTTTGAATTGTGATCCTATCCTCCAAAGCACTTGCAACCCCTCCCAGCTTGGTATCATCTGCAAACTTTATAAGTGTACTCTCTATGCCATCATATAAATCATTGATGAAAATATTGAACAGAACTGGACCGAGAACCGATCCCTTCGGTACCCTCCTCGTTATGTCCTTCCAGCATGACTGTGAACCATTGATATCTACTCTCTGAGGGTGCGTCTACACTTACAAATTAATTTGACTTAAGCTTTCTTAAGTCGACTTAATTTAATCTGCGTCCACACTACATTTTCCTTAAGTCGACTTAAGCAGCTGCTTAAATCGACTTAAGGAAAATTTAAGTCAACTTCATAAAACCTCGTTTTAAGTCGACTTTGCTGGCTAAGTCAACTTTAGAAAGTCGACTTAGCCAGTGTGGACATGGAGTAGCCCTAAGTCGACTTAGGGGGCTTTAGGGCTTCCCCACTGCCTTTCCTGCCAGGGTGGCTGGCACAGCCACAGCCTGGCGTGCCCCCCCATAGGGCAGGATAGAGCCCTGTCCACCCTGCCTCTATGCCCTGCCAGGGTCCCTGTCAGGATTGGCCCCCATTCTACCAAGGTACAATGGGGAAAATGCTGAGCCCCCTGGCACTTGGCAAGGGGAGCTCCCAGGTCCACCTAGCCCCTACAAGTCGACCTAGGTGTCCAGTGTGGATGCTCTAGATCGATTTGGTAGGGTCCCCTCTAAGTTGACTTAAATGTTGAGTGGGGACATGCTAAGTCAACTTAAATTAACAAGTGTAGACATAGCCTGGGAGTGGTTATCCAACCAATTTTGTACCCATCTTATAGTAGCTCAATCTAGTTTGTACTTCCTTAGTTTGCTAATGAGAAAGTGATGCGAAACCATATCAAAAGCCTTCCTAAAGTCCAGATATACCACATCTACCACTTCCTCTCTATCCACAAGGCTTGTTACTCTAGCATAGAAAGCTATCAGGTTAGTTTGACACAATTTACTCTTGACAAATCCATGCTGACTATCACTTAAGACCTTATTCTCTTCTAGGTGTTTGCTAATTAATTCCTTAATTATTTGCTCCATTATTTTTCCTGGTACAGAGGTTAAACTGACTTGTCTATAATTCCCTGGGTTATCCTTATTTCCCTTTTTATAGCTGGGAATTATATTTGCCCTTTTCCAGTCCTCTGGGATCTCCCCAGTCTTCCATGGTTTTTCAAAGATAGTAGCCAATGGCTGAACCAGCTTCTTGAGTATTTTAGGGTACATATCATCAGGCCCCCCTGACTTGAAGACATCTAACTTGTCTAAGTAATTTTTAACTTGTTCTTTCCTTATTTTAGCTTCTGATCCTATCTCATTTTTACTGCCCTCCCCTATGTCAGGCATCCCATTGCCATCAACCTTCTTGGTGAAGACCGAAACAAAGTTCCTCTGCCATTTCCACATTTTCTGTTATTGTTTTTCCCTCTTTGTTGAGTAACAATCCTACACCATCCTTGGTCTTCATCTTTTTTCTAATGTATCTGAAAAATGTTTTCTTGTTACCCTTTATGCCTTCAGCTAGTTTGATCATAGTTTGTGCCTTGGTCTTTCTGATTTTTCCCCTACATAACTGTGTTATCTGTTTACACTCATCCTTTGTAATTTGATCTAGTTTCCACTTTTTGTAGGACTCTATTTTTAGATTATTGAAACTCTCCTGGTTAAGCCAGGATGGTCTCTTGCCATGCTTCCTGTCCTTCCTACACAGTGGAATAGTTCTAATCACATTATTGCTCTAATTAAAAATGAGAAGGAAAGGGCTAGATTCCTCTGACTACTAAGTCCATTTAGCATCAGCAGAAGTGCCTTCAAGAATCTAGCAAAGAAAGTTGCTCTCCAGACAAGAATTTGAAAATTAATAGAAAATCAAACTAGTTGGTTGGGCTTCATTGGCACCAGGTCATGAGAAATGGGAAGGAATTCTAGGCAGAAGAGAGAGGGAATGAAGTCTCTGAATGGAGGGAGAATGCTGGTTTTTTTCAGCAGACAAAAATGGAGAGAGTCAAAAGGCCAAACAGTAGCACAATATATAAAGAAGGCTTTATTTATTTATACTGCCAATAGTACCTAGAGGCCCCAACTGAGATTTGATTCCCATTGCAGTAGGCATTGTTCAAGCATATAGAAAGAGGCAGTCATTGCTCCAAAGAGTTTATAATCTAAGTAGACATAAGAGACAAAAAGTGGAAGGAGGCAAAAAGAGATTGTTTCGTCATTTGGTGTGCAATGGAAAAATCTCCAAAAATTAAAATCTGAAAGATGACTATTACTCCAGCCCAGCCCAGGTATTCTAGTTAGAAGTAACTAAAAATTGAAATGATTTAAATGTTAGTCTAAGTATTGGGGTTTTTTTTTCTTCTTAATTTGAAGAACAGTGTCTAGCAAGGAACAATTATTATGGTTGTATCATTTAGAACCAATGTGTTAATTATGTAATTACATGGTTTATTTCCACACTGTAGTAATATATAAGGAGCTGTGTGCATAAATGCTTATTTTTTTTCTCTAATCTCTGATTCTCTTCCCAGAGGTCAGTATGACCAGCAAACTATTTAACAGACTTTCTTTTCCCCCCACCCCCACCAAAGAAGGCTTGTATGCCCTCTAACTTTCAGTAAACAGACACAAATTGTGACAAGTCATGGGGCAATTAGGTCATTTTTATATTTAATTTAAGACTTTCAGAGTGTTTCTTAACTTTCAAGAAGTTAACTGTCCCACAAGACTGGCTTAAGAAAAAATATTTGTATTTTTCCATACAGAGGTATCAAGAGATTGATTAAACTAGCTAAAGAAAATTAAGAAAAATATGGAAATAGCTCTTTCTCAAATACACTTCAGTATTTCATTTGGAGTTGAAATTGGGAGTTTACGCTTCTTTTTGAAATGAAAAATGACAGTGTGGTGAATGTGAAATTGCCAGTGGTGTTATACTGTATTTTTGTAATTGCTTTTCTGGGGTATGGCATTTTTAGACGTGCACAGCACCATCTTAGAACTGGATAGAATTTTTTTTTATAAAGCAACTGTCATAGTCAACATATCTTAAAGCTTTACAGATTAATGACTTAAATTCGGTTCATGCAGTGAGCGTGTGTAAACAAGAGGAACAGCCATTGTGAATTCAACAATAGCTTCTAGACATCCTTAACTATTAGAACATATTTGGAGGGATTTGGAAGGTTGGCAGTGACACTAAGCTTATTCGTATACTTTTCTGAAGGAACTATGGGATTTTTAATTTGAACTCCCACCTGTATGTTCACATCACACTTGCTTTGTGGAACATAAAACATAGGAGTGGCCCTGCTAGATCAGACATAAAGTCCATCCAGTGCAGTAGCCTGTCTCTGACAACAGCTAGCACCAGCTTCAGAGAAGGACATAAGAACCCCACAGTTGACATACATGGAATATTCTGTCTTCTACAGATGTTTGTCCTGATCTAGAAATTGTATTAAATCATGAGAATCTAGAGATTGCACTAAATCATAAATAATAAGGTTTAATATCCTTTCCACAAAATATTTGTTATAATTAATTATAATCACTCTTAATATCCATATAAATGTACAGTCCCTTTTTGAATCTTATTACATTCTGGCCTCAACAACTTCCTGTGGCAGTGAGTTCCACAGTGCAATTGCTTATTGTGTGAAATATATTTCCTTTAGTCAGTTTTGAATTTCCTACTTTTTAGTTTAAAGTCTCCTTGTTCTTGGGTTGAGACACAAGGGGGTATAGCTTTTCCGAATGTACCTTCTGTAGACAAGTGGTTCTTAATCTCTTTGGGCATCAGACCCATTTATAAACCTTGATGGCCTTTTGCAACCTCTTAAGTAGCTATCATGCAAAAAATATCTGGCTTACTGAATATTTCTTACCCACGATATATAATATATGCATTGATGTAATAAATAACACATAAGTACATTGTGTGTACTGTAGCTGCACCTCCTGTAGCTCCTGACCTTCAGGAATAACTGAGCTTGGCTCTCTGCTCTGGGGTCACAGCACTGCTTTGGTTAGCCCAGCCCTCCTGACAGGAGGTAGCTAGGCCAAATTTGTATGAGTGGTCTTGAGACCTGACGCATAGGATTACAGTGCTACTCACTCAAATTTGACCTGGCTGGCCCCTGGTCATCAGGATGGAAGGCAGCTGAGCCAAACTTGAGCAATGCTGCCACAACATTCTTCAGGTTGCAGCACCGACAGTGGGAAGCTTTAATCACAAATGTAAATTAACAAATGAGACTAACCTTTGTATCTACCCACATCGCTGAGATGAACAGGGGCTTAATTAGTTAATGTTTGGAAAGTGATTTGAAAATGTAAAGTGCTATTTAAGTGCTAAATAAAATTACTTCTTTATTTAAGAAATCTTTCAATCTTGTTCTATTTTTCCCCTTCTCACTCTTTCTTTACTTAAATGTGTTATTGAGAAGAGGGACTTCTTACTAAGTTTATGTAATGGGTTCACTTAAAGTTATCACAGTGGTTAGTATGATTGTGTGGAATCTCCAGCATCTCAGCAATGCCATGCCGGTAGCTGAAGGGTCACCATGACCGCCTCTCGTTTAGTTGTCTATTGTACTGTTTGACATAACATTAAGTTATGTTATGTTGCCCATGTCCGGTTTTTTAAAAGATGTCTATAATTGAAAAGTGAAATATTCTGTGGGTAAAACGAAGTGCAATGCTGTATATTGAATTCAGTCTAAATGTTAGTGTTAATTTTTAGAAAATGTAAATAAGCAGATAAAAAGTCATCTGACTAATTCTGTGTAATGCACATTTGTTTTTTAAAAAATCAGTAATACATTTTAGCAATATAATTGCATAGTGTAACCTTTCCTAAGGGCAAATGAAATATTTAGTGTTGCTCCTGGTAAGAATTTGAGAATGTAGAAAGCTGAGAGGTGTAGAAAGATTTTTAGGTTGGGTATTTTCCCCAGCCCCCTCTAGCCACCCTAAAATACTCTTTAAAAATAACAAATATAGTATCTGATCTTCTAATGGCCTTTATTGCTGGATTGGGGCCACAGTAGCATCAGGATTATAGTACATGATAAGTACATGTTCTTTTTATAAAAATAAAGTTTTCTATTTCAAAGCAAATATAAAACTTTAAAATTAGTTAATCACTGTTCTAAGGGACATTTACTATGATTCAAATGACAACCATATGATATGAGTTTGATCTCAGATAACACCAGTGGAAATCAGGAGTAATTCCACTGAAGTCAGTGGATTTACACTCACATGAAACTAGTGTAAATGAGATCAGAGTTTAGCCCTTGGGTTTTTTTGTTTGTGGGTTTTTTTTTTAAATTTTCATCAACTATTTTAAGGCTATTGTCACAGTTTTTGCTTTAGACCTTAAATAGGCACAGTGCTCAAAAAGTGAGCAAAAGTCTGGCAGTTATTGGCAGCAAGTCTTTTTAAATAGAATTTTTGTTTCCATAAGCAGTATTTTGGAACACATTTTTGCTATATTTATTATTGCTCAATCAACAGATAATTGTAAAGGTGTTTTGGGCATTCCGTTCTACAGCAGTCATTCAACAGCAGCTAAATGAGTGAAGGCAGCAAACTAGTTTCTGCTATAATTTTTTTTTTCTTCTTGCTCATGTGACTTTCTGAAAAATTATCCTTTAGGTCTGAAATTTACCGTTGTTCTCTCAACCAAAACACTGAGTCATTGGTCAGTTTCTTTTAAATTTCATTCAATTTTTTTCAATCTTTTTTGAGTTGAGTTCAGTAAAATGTGCCAGGCTACACTCTTGCTGCAAAGCATGTCAATTAGAGGAGAAAGAGAAAGCACGGCCAAATTTCAGGATAAAATAGAATCTAGTAGCTAATTTTCTTCTAAATGAGAAGGGCTTGAAAAAAAATTATGACGCATGGTAGAGATCTCATCCATATTCCCATGGCCAGAAGCAGCAAAAGAGCGAAAGCACTACATTTTCATGAGGAATGGGCCTTTTCTTTTATTTCTGCTACCAACCAATATGTGTGACACTGGGCAACTTCTTTGTTGCAAGTGATCACATTTATAGAAAGTGTCTCACAAAGTTGTACCTATTTTTTTGAAGGCCATCTAGTTCATAAAAATTAGCCACAGATTTTGACTCTACATGGTTCTAAATTACTTGCTACACATATACCTTAGGGCACTAATAATATAAACTTTAACACTGGTATACAGTACAAGTTAGTAATGAACATTGAGGGATGATTGGGAAAGGTAGACAGTTTTAGGAAGGTAAGGTTGTATATTGGGGAGATGAGCTCTTCTCTTCATATTAGGTATGTGAAATGAGATGAAAAGAGAACGGAGGAATAGTGCGTTCATGTGCTTGGAAGTGTCTTAATGATTTAAGAAAACTGTTTTGAAGGAGCAGAGATGTGCAGTATAATTCCTTAAAGAGAACAGTATCCAGTGGATTTAGATGGGCTTCAGTTAAAATACCCATTACTCAGTCTGTAAGTAACTTTGAAATATCTTTGAGTAATTCCCACCCTCCTACTACTCAAAATTGGGGATGGGTGTTTGGTATTTGAGCATGATGTGACCCTCGGGGTGGACCCAAGCAGTGGCTCAGCAACATTTTTCAATAGCACTTTAAAATGGAGGAAAAAAATAAAAAGGGTGGAAAAAGAACCTCAACCTTTCTTATTCATCCTGGGTTCTATATTTGGGAGATACTGGGTTAGACAGAGATTTGATTGTGAAGGAGGGATGATCGATCACATTTTCACTTGATTTACAAGAAAAACAAGAGTTCCAGTGAGAGAGAGTATATTTACTACAGTATGTTTCATTTTTGTGGCTTGAACAATGGAAAGAAAATAATTCTTCTAAGAAAAGGGAACGCTGACGCTCTGTTTTCTTCTCCTGTTTACTATAAAGCCTGCCTATTCTTGATTGACTAGGAAGTCTGAAGGTAAGAGGCAGTGTCAAAGCAACTTTTCCTTACTTCCCAGTCAGTTCAGGTTTGGATTTGGAGAGTCAGAGTCCAGAAATTTGGACACAACAAGTCCAACTTAATTATAAAAAGTAAATACCTTAAGAACATTTGGATCAGATTGTGAGTGCTTTACCCCTATCAGTGAGCAATTACTCATGCAAGTAGTCCCATTGACTTCAATGGAAGTTCTTGTGTAACTGTCACAAATGAGTTCACAATCTGGGCATGACAGGTTATGATTTTGGTAAGATTAAGATAATTTATGTAAACTGGTATTTAGTAAATGTTTAAATCAGATTAGAATCTAATTTATTGTATAAATACAATCTCTCCTTAAGTCAATGAAGTGCTGTGGATTTGTGTAACAGTTCAGAATCTGGGCTCTTGTGTTTTTCTTCACATCTTATATTAATTCACCTTAAATTATGGGGTGCAGGAAAAGTTAAAAAGAAATGTCCTTGTAGGGATGTGCACATAACATATTGGGATTTTGTGCACTTTTCTGATCTCCTGAAAAAACCCAAGTTGCACAAATTGTTCTAAGTCTGATGGAATAATATTTTGTATGCATACATGTATCCCTTTGGACCCAAGAGGGTAGTCAATATTCAGGAACTTGTAGCTTATTTACTTTAGGTCAGAAGATAAATTGATGATGGAGTCACATATTTCTTTGATGCAATCCTGTTTTTTACAAAAAATGTACAAAGTCTTGTTCCCCTGAACACCATAGAAATGAAAAAACAGGAGGTAGTTCCCTTGCTTAATATTTCAAGCCTCTTCCCCCACCCCACCCCAACCCGCACTCTACTCTAGTGGTTCTCAAACTTTTGCAGGTCGCAACACACTTAATGGCCTATCACAACCCTACAGGACACAGTAGCCTACTCCCCCCAGGGCCAAATCAAGCCCTCTGCCTGGCTCTCCGTGACACACTTTACACTGTGTGGTGACACAGTAATGTGTCCCAACACAGTGGTTGAGAACCACCGTTCTACTCAGCTCTCTCTTGGGGTCATGCTACAAGTGATTCTCTGGCTGTCTTTGGTTTTCTGCTCTTTTCTGTCTACTTCTGTGGTGTTTCTAGCTGTGTCTGCTTTTCCTTCCTCCCCTTAAACTGCTGCTCCAAAAGAATACTTCATTTGCATTCAGCTCCCTCCATTCCCCCCCATGAAACCCCTCCACACACAGAACTTAGCTCCTGCCTAGCCTTGAATGTTTTGGTTGGTGGTTCCTATTGTTTCAGTTATGTGCCTAAGATAAGAGGGAGAAATAAAAGAGAAAAATATTGAGATGGTTTTGGTTTGAAACCAGCTAGAATTGGAAATAGTTTAAAATGTGGTATCAAGCTATCTTTGGTATTCACATTCCAAGGTGGGAAACCCAATTGATTTTTCTAGTTTCCTCTGGCTTACAGCAATCTTTATTTTCATTGCTGCAGGACATTTTTACTTTATTTCATTACACCATTTATGTATATAGCGTTTTCCTTTACTCAAGAAGTTTTCAGAGTTAGTTAACTTTTGTCTTACCATCCTCCTTTGTACTTTCCTCAGTTTTATGGTAATTTAACATGTCCTTCAAACATCGGGCGAAGCTGTATTTAGTATTTATTCTTTGTGGAAACTCTATAAAAACCCTCTGCTGCAGAACTTTTGTTGGCTCCAATGGAAGCTCTGAGCATAAAGGCTATCTAGGGAGGTGGTAGATTCTCCATCTTTGGAGATCTTTAAGGCTCGGTTAGACAAAACCCTGGCTGGGATGATTTAGGGGGAGTGGTCCTGCTTTTTAGCAGGGGGTTGGACTAGATGACCTCGTGAGGTCCCTTCCAACTCTATGATTCTATGATAAAGAGCTTTCAAGATCCGGCCCTATTATTGAACATATGTATGTATTTATGAAAGCTCCTAAGTGCTCCTAGTGCTGTACAGTTATTAGACAAAACATCTTGAAACAAATTGAGTAAAAAAGACAAAAAGAGCTCCCAAGCTACCGGAACAAAATGAGCATTAAAGCCTTTCTTTCCCTGTACTCCAAAACGCCTTTCTGCATCCCAATATGCTAGCATGAAAGAATAGAAACAGCTATTCAGATTCACAATTCCCAAGAACCTTCCAGAATCACAGAAATCTCTAAGTGACTAACTGCCAAAAATCAGATGACTATGAAATTCTGTTCTATTAGCAGTTGTCTTCATATGAAGAGAAGCTAAGGGCTCTTTCTTTTGCCTAACTCATCTAAAATAATTCGAGCCTTATTTAATCTCTATGAAGAAAGCATCATATCAGAGGAGAATTTGCTGTTCTAAATTTTGGGTTGTTGCCATTTGGGCCTTACATCTGCTTGGTGTTTAAAGCCAACATTTCCTTTTTTTAAAAAAAATTTTTTTGTAAGCATTCAGGGCCATTCTCTTCATAATCCAATGTCGTTCTGAATGACAGGAAATTAAAGTTGAATAATGTAACTTTGGAGACCTGCACAGAACAATACATTATTGAAGAAACTCCACTTGGAGAAACTGAAGTCACTGTATGGTGCAGGTGGTCTAATCTAGCCTTAGTGTACTTGGCCACAACTTCCTGTCCTTTAGAAAGTCAGGGAGACTGAAGTTTTTAAAAAAAGGTCATGGCTTTAGTCATTACCTACTGTACAGTTTTGTAAAACAGATAACATAACCTGGGTTACCCAGCTAGGGTGTGCCTGTGACTACTATAGATAGGTTTGTCATGGTCATTTAAAAACCAGCTATAAGGAAGTTATGACCAAAAGGACATCTGTCACATAAATAGAATTTTAAAATAAACAAACATCACAGTCATTGATTTGTACCTCAAACCACTAAGACTCTTCCGGGTTTTGTGTGAATAAAATAATGTCACACACTATGATAACTATATCAGTTTTGAACATATTTTTTGCCATGGTGGAACACGTTAGTTAGATTTACCACATTTTAGCTAAATTATCCCAGTACAACTTCAAATTTAAAAATAAAATTGCCTCCGTTTATCTGGGAGTGAAGTGGAATTAATCCTTTGGGAAGTAAAGCTTGTGTGTTGTTGCAATGTTGCCCTTAAGGGTTTGTCTTTACTACAGAGTTAGCCTAGGGATTGGTACCTGGGCTGGGTGTGGCCTTGTCTAAATTACTGTGTCCCAGGATTCTCTGTGCTGCAGTAAACTAAAGCCTACTGTCTACTGTGGGGCTACGTAGATGGGAGAAACGCAATCTGCATGCCACAGAATATGTATCTCCCGTTGACTTAGTTACTACTACTTACCATGCTGTCTTCACTCAGCGCCGTCGACTTGAATCGCTCTCCGGTTGATGCACCCTTACTCCACTTGGAGGAGTGAAGTTACGGAGTCGACTGGAGAGCGCTTCGAGGATCAATTGAGCGGGTCTACACTGGCCACTCAATCAATCCTGCTGCATCGATCCATGACGTGGTTTTTTCAGTGTAGACAAGCTTACACTCCTCTAGAATTCCTTCCCAGTGAATTGTAGGAGAACTTGTCTGTCTTTCTGGGGAATTGTTGGAAGAACTCAGCACATTAATAATTTAGCCTGCATGCTCACTGCAAAGTGAACAGATTACCAGCCCAACTGAAAGCAGAACTGGGCTCTAACAAAATCCTGCAGTGCCAGCCAGCCTGAATTGAAAGCACCTCTCTGGTGAGAGGTTTTTAGTGTGAGAACAGGAAGGTGCTAAGTGACTGGGTTAAGTTAAATTAAATTAATCTGACCTAATGCAGTGAAATGTAATCATAGGATTTATCTTTCTCTCCCATAGTGTTTGTTTTTTTTCAATTAAGTTTTCTCCACCCTGTCATCCAACAAAGTGGGACTTGACCCATGAAAGCTCATGCAATAAATAAACTTGTTAGTCTTTAAAGGTGCCACAGGACTCCTTGTTTGTTTTGCTGAACTAGACTAACACTGCTACACTGTTGGAACTGGATTAAGTTTGCAATGCTTTCTCTGACTATCTTCAGTGAAGATCAGGTTTAAATTTGCAGTTCTTCAAACTCTCAGCAAAGTTTTTTCAAATGTTTACTATCACACCTGCTCACCCACACACAGACACTTCCTGAGGGACAATTTTTCTGACCAAAACCCAAATAACTTTAGTTTATAAAGATTAGAATAAAAATTGTTTCAATTTCAAAAAAATTGCTGACATGAGACACAAAAAAGCTTAAAACTGTATATACTGGGCCCAATGCTACTCTCGGTTACACATGCAATTAAGAGCAGTATTTGGCTCAGAAATCAGAAGGAAAATATGAAAGATACTTTACAACTTGAAATATCAGAGATTAGCCACTTTTGTTTTTATTTCACATTTTCTGTCAGCTAAACTTTATCCCCAAAGCCACAACATCTATCAGCTTCAACAGCTGAATCAGAAATCAGACTTTTCCCTTTTCCTGACAGTCCAACATGTGCCTTCTGTGCCATCAGGTTAATTCTAGCTTTTTCTCCTTTAGAAAGACCTTAATTAAAATGCATTGCTGGTAAAGCTAGTGCTAAGTCTTACTTGTTTCATATAGCCTCTTTATACTAAAAAACTCACAGGATTGAAATGATAGAAAACACTTGTTACCTCATCTAGTCCATCCCACGGTAGTGCAGGGTTGGTTTTCTGCACTACATTTTGTTATCAAGCTTAATGAGAGGAAAGTATGACACACCGTATTATAAGCGCAACATATACAAATACAGAAATAAAACCACGTATACTTGTTGTTTCAGATTTAACAAATCAAGTAGAGGCAATTGGACTCAAGTTTCAGAAAGCAACAGCTGAAATTGGCCACTACAAAAAACTACTCATGTAAGATATGTTATTTTATTTATTTAGGGCCTAATTCTGCTGCCACTCTGTACTCCACACTGCAGTTGACTTTCTTTTAAAAAGTAGATATGTTGCTGATTTTTCAGGGGTTTTTTTATGAACGGAATGATCTATGGGGAGGACTTCATATTTTATTAAGCTTTTGTTTTTACTATACTGCATGTACGGTACCTCAAATTTAAGAGTACATGAAACCTAAATAAGAGGGATCAAAATGCTCATCAGAGGTAGCCAAAATGTGCTGATGAATAAAGAGAGCACTGATCAGAGATCTTCTACCAGCCAAGCCTGATCAAGGGAGAGCATTTCTGAAATGTTTATAGGCACCAGTTACAATAACATTTTCTACTCAGACATCTGGGAGGAACATATCCAAAGAACACAGTGCTATGACAGCTGCACTGTCTTAAACCCCTACTTTTGGGAGAAAAGGGAAAAGAGAAGGAAAAGGAAAAATGCCATGCAGCTTGTCACCACAAAGGGACAAGAGAGGAAAGGATCTCTTTCTGCACATTAACAAAACTGAAGAGCATACTTCCCTACTTGCAACTTCTTGCTTGTGGTTCCACACAATTCATATAAACTGGCATTTTATAAATAACTATCATAATAATTTTTAAAATCTACCATTCAGTCCCACATAAAGAAGCCCAAAAGGACACAATTCCATTCTAAAATTTATCCACATGGATCTAATTCTTGCATTCTTAAGCAAAAGTTCTCACTGGCTTCAGTGTGTGCTGTCTGCGTAAGGACCTGCAGGATGATGCCCTCATAGTAACAGATGAAAGAGACGCTAAGGCCTAATCCAGGAAAGCATTTCACCACATGCCTAACTTCAAGCATGTGAATAGTCCCACTGAAGCCAATAGGTCTTTTCAAAGTATTCGATCCCATCTAGTCTGGTCTAGATGCAAAATAATTTGCTACTATGAACCTGTGTTTAGTTGTTAGGCTTCCCAGCTCAGCCCAGATGAATCCTCTGTAATGGTATGATTAAACACCGACCACCTGCCCTTCTATGATCTAAATAGGATGATAGATTTTTTTGTCTTGAATGTGTTTGTTATTTTTATTAAACAAATATTTGTTTTCAAGACAGTAATTTCACTGGAGTAATTTGCTACCTTACTTTGTAATTTCACAGGAGTAATTTGCTACTTTACATTAACCTATACAGTGTGTGTTCTCAGTGTAGTATAGGCCTAACGGAAGATCAAGTCAAATATAAAGAATTTAATGTGGCAAAACTGAAAAGAATGATTGTGCAGTATTGATGGACATTTTAAGTTTGATGGATCAAGAGTAACAATTAAGTAGGTGTTAGAGCTGGAAAATTTTGAGGACTTCTTGTTAGGCTATTACTTCACCAATTAATAACTATGGTTAAACCTCATATTTATATTTAAAAAGAAATACAGTATGTCATTTTTCTAAATTATACCCATATTACATTATGATTTTAAAATTACATTTGGAGGGGTTTTTCATACTGAGCTTGCATTAGCAACAAAATATTTTAATGGTAAGCATTCTAAATATTTATAACTTATGATCAGAATCTGTTCACTGAAAACTGTAACTGCGTGCCACAAAGGAAACCTAGTTTAAATTTCAAGGAAGTTAAAAAGATTGTTGATAAATGTTCTTAAGTCTAATAATATTACTAATTATCTCTGACTTTAAAACATGAGATGATAGTGGTTATTTTTATTAGTGTAATATACAATTTTTTTCCACTTCTGATTTTTTCTATAGAACAAAATATTTTTACAAGTAATGTAAATTTTATCGTTAAAAAAGGAACTGTAATCCAAAATACATTTTGCTTCAATCCTACACCTTTTTTAAGTCAAGGGAAAACTCCTGCTGACCTAAGTGAGAGCATGGGTATTTCTCTACACTTCAGACTTCTGCTGATGTAGTTATGTCAGTCAGAGCTGTGAAGAGAGGTCATCCCTGGCCATAGTGTAGACACAGCTCCACTGGGAAAACTGCACTTTTATCAGAGCAGTAAGCCTGTTTCACTTGTAGAGGCTATTTTATTGTACTCATATAAAAAGCAGCTATACACCTTTTTCGGCTGTCCATGCTGCTGTCTTTGTCTTCTTATTTCTACTACTGCTTAGAGTATTCAACTATGCAATTAACTATATTTGTACTCTATTAAATCTTGACAGGAAGAATACGCGTTAACTTTTTAATATCATTATAATGATGTATGCATTTCTTTGCTGGTGTATTTCTTTGCTTTTCTAGAATGCATCAGCGCTATGTTGCCCCTTTTACCTTGCCTCAATTTTTTTAGGTCAGATATTTAAGGAGCAGAATACCCAGGACATCCTACTAAAGCAAATAAATGCATAAAATGTAGAAGAAACATGGTGTGGAATAATGTATGTTTCATTTTCTAAAATAAATCCTATCCATAGTTAGTAAAGATTTTGTCTGTCTTTCACGCTGGTCTGTAAGATAAGTCTATAAAACTTCCCACCTTCTTTTTTCTGTGGTATGGGAAAAAGAAAATTAACTTAGTCTCACCCTCCATTTATGCTTCTAGCAATAATGACATATTTTAAATTCTTATAATGTAACCACTTATTTGATGGGATACTATTTAGATCCTCAATAAACTAACAAAAATCACTTGTCTTTTATCTGTCTCTCACCATTCAGAAGAGGTTGCCTAGAAATTTAGTCTCCTTCTTGTAGCTTTGACTTGGAGACTACAAAAACATGTAAATTACAGATCTCCTTTTATACCTGGACTAGAGAGATTTTTAGAAAATTGACCTAAAACAGTTCCTATGTGGCATTCACATCAAGTAGTGATCAATAAATGCTACTGAGCAATGTTTTGTTCAATCATCATAAATAAATTAATTTTTTCCTTATTTAATAGTGCTGAGAGCACACAAAAGTGTCTTAAATTATATCAATGTCTTTACTCTCATAGAATAGTTGATAGAAATTAACATCTGGATAAATTCATTGGCCAATTAGTTTTGTGTCCTAGAAAATTCACATATAAAATTGGTAGACAGGGAAAAAGTGAAAAAGGTTTTTTAAAAACTATTTTTCTTTTCTGTCTTGAAACTGAATGTTTATGATGGAGATATTTGAAAATAGTGTTGTACAAACAACCTTCTTTGTGTATTTTAATAAGGAAAGTGTATGTGTTTAATTTACTTTGTCCTATAATTTGTTAAGATGAATTGGATTTCTTTACTAGTCTTCATGTCTGCTCTCTTCTCTAGTATATATTTGTTCTGTGTTTGTCTGGCACTTTTGCTGAGCAAATTTAAAGTTTATTTTCTGACCAATGTTTGGAGTGGTAAGTCTGAATATAATTTATGATGAGTTTACTTTCCTCTTCACTGAGTTGGCAGTGTGTTTCCTGTTTTTCTTTCTCTCCTACTCTAGGGCTCAGTCTGTTTGCTTCAATCTGTGGGAGGAATTTGTTTTTTAATTCTTAGTTCTTGTCTTGAACACTGGTTTGGAAAATAAGTCAGTCTATCTCAGGCCTTTGGCATGTATGCAGGGAAACATACTAAAAAGATAACAAATTAGGAATCTTTTACAGGTTAATTTAGAGCTCCTGAAAGTTGCCGAGTTGCACTGGAAAGTGAAGTCCCTCTAAGTACAAGCTTCCACTCCTTCCTTTAAATTCTTTTCTGCCCTAAATCTTGTTTTGAAAGGTTCACTTTTACAGTTGAGAGAGAATAGTAAAATCTCCCTGATCATTCAATCACTGATCTCTCTGGTTATACTGTCAATACTGCGTTGTAGTGGTAGTTCCTATGATGCTGATATCAATACACTAGGAACCCAGAGCCACAAATTGCAAGGAGCAGAGAAAAGCAGTTGCAGCATTTATGGCCACACTATGGTGGGGAGGAAGGGGAAGATGAGACCCAGCTGTCATTTCCCACTCCCTCTACTAGCCTTCTTAGACCCAGAACTGATCAGGGGAGAGTCTCCAAAATCCCTTTGTGCCAGGTAGCCTACCCGTCCTGGTAATTTCAGGGGAAAAAACTCTAACCATACATGTGTGTCAGCAGGAGCATAGACTAGGAGCTGCAGCAGGGATCTTTGAACGCTGACATCATCATCATCATACTGCTTTCTGAAGTTTTACTTTGGACGTTCTTTTCTCTCTGCTAATTCTTCGAATCATAGAATCATAGGGCTGGAAGGGACTTCAGAAGGTCATCTAAAAGCAGGACCACTCCCACTAAATCATCCCAGCCAGGGTTTCATCTAACCGGACCTTAAATATCTCCAAAGACGGAGATTCTGCCACCTCCCAGGTGGTAGGCATTCCAACTCTCTTCTTTCTTGCTTTCACAGTGTCTTCAATTCACCTGTTCTCCATATTCCCATCTCTCTTTTCCTCTCTTTCCTTTCCCGATCTCTCTCAACCTCTCTCTTTAGTTTCCCTGTCGGCCGTTGGCCTATGCCCTCAGCCCAGGGAGGGATGGCACCATGCCTAGAGTCTGGTTCAGGACCCTTTCTCAGGACTTCAGCTTTATTTCTTCCACATAAAACTAGTACAGCCCAGCAATCATCACCCTCCCACAAACCCTGGGTCTTCTGCAGAAGACCTATCTACTTCTGATAGGTTTCTACTCTGCTGGCCACTTGCCTGAGAGTCATGCTCTGCTTTATGTCCTCTTACTGGAGCCAGCCTGCTTCTTGAGTTACAGGCTTCCTTCCAGAGCCAGCCTGCTCCTGGTAGTGGTCTACCCCAATTGAGCCACTTACTGGCTTTTATAATCACCTGATCTCTAGCTGAGATGTAACTGATCCATCATACTGAAGCTGTGCTCAAACCCCTATCTCCCCCCAAAGATCCAGCCACCCTGTGAAAGTCCCTTGCCCCTTCCTTTGTCTTCCTGTTTAATTGATCCCCTTCTCAACAAAATCCTCCCCCTATAGATAACAAACAATAATAAAAAAAAAAGTATTGTGGAAGTAAAATGACATTTGCAGACCATCATAGTGTTTATTCTGATTATGTGTTATATTCCTTTCCCCCGATCCTCTGTCTGTCTTACCTATTTAGATTATAAGATGTTAGGAGAGGAATAATCTTTTACTCCATTTGTACATGCCCAGAGTAATGGGGCCCAGATCTTGGTTGAGGTCTCTCTAAATACTACTAGAATACATATAATAATAATCACTAGGAATCAGAGTGAGACAGCTAGCTTGTTTCTCATAGACCTCTACTTACAAATCTTAAATTAGTAATCTTAAATTTGAGCATTACTCAAACTTGCGTTGACACAGTTCCTAGACACAAGCTGGGGATGGAATGAATACACTGAAAATGCTCATTCCTTTGTTCTGGTTTAAGTCCTTGATTCCAGTAAAGCATTTATTCCATTAAATTTACAATGATTTAGGAGGACTACTCATGTGCTTAAGTGATAGGCCTGTTTGAACCAGGATTAATGGCTATGTCTACACTACAAAAAGTTAAGTCGACTTTGTTAAGTCGACCTATAGAGTCAACTTAAGGGTTAGGTCAACCTAACGGGCGGTTCTTTTTAAATTGACTTAAGCTTTCATTAAGTCAACTTAAGGAATTTCTTAAGTCGACAAAATGAAAGCGTGGTGTGGACAGGGACTAAGGTAGGTCGACTTAAGCCTCCTTAAGTCAACCTAATTTGCAAGTGTAGACATAGCCAATGATGTGTGTTCAGGATGTATAATCTGTCTATTCACAAATGTACAAAGGGTATGACAGCATCACCATTTAATAAATCTCCCTGTAGGGAAATTTTTCTTGATATTCAACCAAAATAAAAAATATGACCCAGATAATTAACAAACAAAGCTTAAATAATTTAATAAGTGAAGGCTTTGATTTCTTGGGGCTAATGTATACTTTATCTTTTAGGATGAAATCGAAGGAAGTTGACATGTGCCAAAGTGAACTTCAAAAGCTGGAGTATGAAAATAGAATGTCTAAATCCAGGTTTATTTCAGAATTGTTTATATTTTATATACAAATGCATTTTTGATGAGAGAGATCAAATTATTTTTTATTTTAATTGATTTTAATATTACTCTTTTTTATCATTGGTCTTTTGCTACTTTTAGCTTATATTTTTTCTTACTGTATTTTAATGATCATTCTATTTAATTTCATAAAGATGATCTTCACCTTTTTTTTTCCTTTATTTTTATCTTTGTGTAATACTCTCTTTTACAAGCAAAAATTATCTCATGATATTTAGTTTTTATCTATAAAGAAAACTGCATCAGCTAGGATATCTTGGTGATTTTTTAATTATTATTATTTTTTAGACTTAACAAAGATCTAAAAGAAAGAGAAGAGTCTTTGCTAGTTTGCCAACAAGTATGCAAATACTTACAGGAAGAAGTGGCTGAGAAAGAAAGGCAAGAAGAAGATCTAAAAAGAAGAAGCAGTTGCTCAGAGAGTGAACTGGAAATGATTAAAACTCTTCTTAGACAGAGAGAGGAAGAAATGGTAATGCTGAAACAAGAAAGGTAATCAGAAATGACTCATTATGCATGGTATTGCATAACTCGACTTTCTGTCTAGATTTTCTTTCTGGGAATATTTTAAATAAAAAGTCCCCTAAAAATCAAATCTTCAGAGTTTCATACTTCTGTCAAAAAATAGTAAAATCATTATAACACTGTATAGTATTTGCCTAATATAAAGAGCATGCTACAGTATCTATCACACAATAGCATAATGCATTTTTAAACCAAAAATGGGTAGTAGTTATTGATACCATTGTATTCACATCTATTGCAGTTTAAATTAAAGAGTACCTTTTGTTTACGAGCAACTGAAATAACAAGATGTTATGAAAGCAATGCACAGTTTTATCAGTCTCCTTTCTGGCATAGGTTAAGAATGTTTCTGTGTATTGTTTGTAAGTAATGCTGACTTTTTGTCATGGCAAAAAATGAGAAGAGTCATGAGTTTATCAGCAAAAATCTGAAGAGTCAAAACAATAGTTAAAAAAGGAAGAGCCATGTCAAACAATATTTTAATTAAAGCTATGTTTATATTCCAGTAGAATGGCTTAATAGTTTAAAAGTATATAAAGATTGCAGAATAGCCAGCTGCATGTAAAGTTAGATACGTTCCATAAAACACTGGCTAGTATATCTTGTTTTTACTAAGTATGTTAGAAATTCCTAAATTATTTAGTTGTGTAGTTTTGCTATAATCTCTAAATACAGTACATCTTTATACCAAGAGTTGTAAAGTGCTAAAGAAGTCTAATTAATGAACCTAGTGGATTACAGAGGCATAAAAATTGCCATACTGGATAATGTAGCTTAATGGACTATATAAGATGCTTCAAAGAAAGGTGCAAGAAACACTGTAGAAGGCAGTTATGCAATCACCTGCCCAGAAAGAAACTTTCTTCTTTAGAAGCATGAGAGTTAGCCTCCCAAAGATCTAGGCTTTTTTATTTTAATTCTGGATATTCTTGTTGTCCAGAGAAATGTCCAATGCTTTTGAACCCTGCTAAGCTGTTGGCCTCAGTAAAACCTGTGGCAATGAGTTCCACTGGCTAATAGAGTTGCGTCTGTAAATTGAGAATGATCATCACTTATTATTAAGAAAAAAATCCTCTGAAAACACAGGAGGATTTTGTCACTAAAGTTATGGCCTTGGCAAACATTCCACCTTAGTTATACTTTGTAATGTTACTCTTTATATCACTGAGTCCCACTGCACAGTCAGAAGTCTTCACTACAATATTTACTGAAATAGTAAACTTCAGTTAAACGTTTGGGTATATGTGTGCCTGGAGGGCTATGGTCATGAATAAGAATTACAATGTAATCTTTCTATTTTGCTGCAAGTCTTTTAGTTAATTCATTACAAAATAATAATAATAATAATAATAATTAATAAATAAATAAATAACTCAGTACCTGTTTCCCCAAATTTGCCATCCTCTTTGTCAAGCCTTTTAGTTTTGAATGTGATGTCTGTGTTGAGTAATGCCACACTCTGATCTAATGTATTGAGAAAGTAACTCTACTTGCAAAAGAAACACTTTGAAAACAGCAGCTGCAGCAGCATTTAGTCATATACAGTTTGACATTGCTAGCAACTAAATCTCTCCACATCTTTTAATACAGTAAAACATTATTTTTGTATGTGTGCAAAACAGTGGAGGGTTGCACACTTTGTTGCTTATGTAACCTAAGTTGTATGCCTACCTGCCCCTCCCAACACACATATACCACTGTGGTCAGAACTCGGTTGATTTTGGTGGAAATCAGGCTTTTCTGATTTTCTGATTCCCACCAAACACAACAGGGTTCTGAATAGATTTGGGGGTGAAGGGTCAGGCTGGAGTGAGGGGAACCAAAGGGCCTAGCTGGAGGGAGGGGCTGGCTAGAATGGTGTGAGAGGCCCACTAACCTCACCCTAACCTAAACATTAATTCTGAGGTTTATCCAGAGTGACTGCTCCCCTGGCATAAGTCTCCAGCAGATGACTACCTCACACCTATACCCTTAGTGACCAAATGGGATGTTTGTGGAAATCAGGCTTTTCCAATTATCCTGTTTTCATCAGAATCAATAAGGTTCTGCGCACTGACGCCTAGGACATTTGGAATTGATCAGATATGGTTTTCAGAAATTATGCAATTAAAGACAGAAAGAGAAATACCATCAAATTGTGTGGAACCTCTTGTCACTCAGCCAGTCTTGTCTTCTTCATAGTCCTGTTTTAAAGTCATAGAACTGGAACCTTAAGTTCAAACTCAGGTAAACTCCTACTGAACTTAGTCGTGGTTTACCAAAATTAGGTATTCAGGATCCCACAGTGTTTTAATCTTTCTAATAATTGAAATTGTTTGCATTGATATACCAACTGTAACAATGCTGGCAAATATCTATATAATACATGATAGTTTTATAGGACCTCATCCAATGGATACTGAAGTCAGTAGAAAGCCTCCTGCTGACTTAAAAGTGGGATTTGGGTCAGACCAACTGCATCTTTCATCCAAAGACTTCCAATGTTAATTAAGCCTTCCATCACTATTATGAATTAACTTCTATTTTCCTTCATTATTTTGCAAATGTGGAAAATGAAGCACAGAGTGGAAAAGGCCCAAATTTTCAGAAGTGGTTTTTAATTTTGTGTGCCTCTTCTTTTGAGTGCCCAATTTTAGAATTCTCAGAGATGCTGAGCACTAACAGCTGTTCCTGGCCTCAATTTAGCCCTGATTCAGGAAAGCATCCCTAGTCAGGACAACACTTAAGCATATGCTTAAAATTAAGTACGTGCTAAGTGATGACTTCAATTAGGAGGACTTTTAAACATGCGTACATGCTTTCTTGAATTAGGGTCTTTGAGCAGTACGTGTTCAGCATGTTAGAAGATCAGCTCCAAAGTGACTAAAGATGGACTACCAAAAATTGGGACACAGAATTATAAACCACTTTTGAGAAATTGGGCACAGCTAGGAACAGAATCAATTTTTCACAGAGTAAGGGAGATTAACCATTGAAACAAACTACCAGCGGAAGTGGTAGATTCTCCATCTCTTGAGATATTCAGGTCAAGACTGGATGCCTTTCTAGAAAATATACTTTAGCCAAGCACAAGTGATTACGCTCAGTACAGTAGTAACTACGTGAAATGTAATGGCCTCTGATATGCAGGAGGTCAGACTACATGCCCTAATGGTCCCTTTTGGCCTTAAGCTCTATGAATCCACAGCTCTTGATGTTTATTCCTGTTCTTTAATTACAAGACCATCCAACCCCAATAGAAATAATGTTCAAACTGTTCCAGTAATCAATTTTGAGGCCCCAAAGACATAATAGTACCCAAGAAACCTTTACATCTGACTGGAATGGAATAGGTGGAATCTATTCAGATAAAAGGCTTTTGAATAAGATAGGGAGTTTTTCATGCTGTTAATGTACACTGTGAGGCATAACCTGTTTTCAGAGTCAAAGAGTTTTTATTTGAAAGGTTCTGCTGTATTAGAAGTACCTGCATACAAATCTGGCACTTACTGACTGTATTACATATTAGTTACTGGCATAATTTCAGAACACTTCCTTTTTAGTTAAATATCAGTTAAGTAAGTTATGAATTTACCCAGTGGTGCTAATTCAAAACTTGTTACAGTATTGTAATTATTGCAGTAAAGTTTTGAGATCAAGTAACTGTAATGCCTTTTGTTTTTATTAATGTGTCAGTTATAATCACATAAAGTTGCCCAAAAATCAACTTGAGAAAATATTAAAATATTTGCATTTTATTTTAAGGTATATGGAACTGGAAGCAGTTATAATATTGTGTATAAAAAGGCACATGACAGATCTATAACAGCATTTTATAAATAACTATATAAATATACATAAATATAAATAACTGGAGGTCCCAGTCAGGATTAAGGGACTCCATTGTACTATGTATCAACCAAACACAGAGTAAAAGCTGGTCCCTGTGTAGACTTTAAGTGCAAGAAAATTCATCTAGGCAGAATACCTCTTTTAGTTATAGGTTTTTGTGGTTTCTAGGGAGTTGATGGTGATTTCTCACCAGAACAGAACAGAACAGCTGCAGGAATCATTAAGACAGAAGATTCTGAATGAAGATAACTGGAGGGAAAAGGTAATATTTTATTTCTAGTTGGTGCTGTTTTTATTTATCTTTAGTCCTAGTCAATTGCCAACACACTGTATACAGAGCCAGATTTAACTTCTATAGTCTAAGCATGACTATAATATAATTTATGCAAAGCTTTTAGTGGGTTTTGTTTTGTTTCCTTTCCAGTTTGCAGGGGCTGAGTGGCAGATTGAGACCAGCTGACCCCTATTGGGGGTGGAGCCTCGCTGTTCAGGGAGCTATAAAGGCAGCCACTCAAGCAGGCAGTAGCACCACTGCAGCAGCACCAGGAGCAGCCAACAGGGCTGAGAAGAGGGGAGTTTGAGGGGAGAAGGAAAGAGTTATGGCAGACACAGAGGCAGCAATGGTAGTCACTCAAACAGGGGAAGAGACAGTGAAGATGAGAGGATGCGGAAGCTGTGGGATGTACATGATCTTGAAGGGGGTACCTCTAAAGAGCTTTGTTTGTATGAAATGCTGCCTCATAGAGCTGTTGGAGGAGAAAATCCGAGGGTTAGAGATGCAGGTGAAAACTCTGGTTGAGTTTAGAAGGGGGTTTGAGTAGTTGATGGAGCAGATGAATGGGGAGGCTGGAGGAAAAAACCCAGGTCTGCAGATAGAAGCAATAGCGACCAATTCTGAGGGGAGAATGCTGGGTGAGAAAAGTGACCAGTAGAAGCATGTGACTGTGAGAAACTGGCAGAGGAAAAGACCAGCTAGTGAAGGAGAAATAGAGCTCAGAAACAGGTTTGCTGAGTTAGCAAACGAAGAAGGAGCACAGCAGATGGTTACTGAAAGTGGGAGTGCGAGGAAGAAGAGGAGAGCAGATAGTCCTATACAAAGTGGACTTAATTTACTCTGCATCCACACTACAGTTTCCTTAAATCGACGTAAGCTGCCGGCACAGCTGCCCTCCAGCTCCCAGGAAGCCTCCAGGGGCTTCTTGGGAGCTGGAGCACAGTCCCAGCCAGAAGGGAGCTGCAGGACTCCGTTCTGGCCCGGACCTCTGGGGTCCTGGCAGAAAGGAGCCCACGCTCCCTTCTAGCTGGACCTCCGCGGGTCTCAGCAAGAAGGAAGTGGTGGCTCCCTTTTGCCGGGACCCGTGGGGGTCTCAGGCAGAGGGGAGCCACCGGCTTCCTTCTAGCTGGGACCACTTGGTCCCAGCTAGAAGGGCTCCCTTCTGCCCGGGACCTGAGCAGTCCTGACCAGAAGGGAGCCGAGCGGTCCAGGGCAGAAGGGAGCTCCACGCTCCATTCTCCCCCGGACCACTCTATGGCTTGCTGCCTCGGGGAGAGCCACATGGGGCTGGCTCTCCCCAGACCTAACTAGTTGACTTAGGGAGTCTAATATAGACTCTCTAAGTCGAATTAGTAAAGCCCACTTTAAGTTGACTTAGGAGTCCTGTGTGGACTCTCTAAGTTGACTTAATAAGGTCGACTTAAAGTTGACTTAATAAGGTTGACTTATTTAAGTCAACCTAAATCCCTAAGTGTAGATATAGCCTAAGAGCCCTGGAAGGATTCAGGAGCAGATGCAGAGGATTGCAAAGAGCAACTGTAGGAGTCATGACTTGCAACCAGAAGGAACTGGGGATAGGCTGGAGAATTGCACCATATGATCGGGGATTCCCTGCTGAGAAGGACAGACAGGCCTATAACTAGAGCTGATCCAGAGAACCGAAGGGTGTGCTGCTTGCCTGGAGCTAAGATACATGATGTGGATCTAAGGCTGAAGAGGATCCCAATGGGAGCGGGAAAGAATCCTCTGATTGTCCTTCATGTGGGTACAAATGATATAGCTAGATTCTCATTGTAACGTATCAAAGGAAACTATGCCAGGCTGGAGAGGACTCTCAAGGAACTAGAGGCTCAGGTGATCTTCAATGGGATTCTGCCTGTCCCTAGTAGGTGTGAGAAGATTCTGACGATCGACAGATGGCTCAGGCAGTGGTGTTATAAGAAGGGCTTTGGGTTGTATGGGCACTGAGGGGAGTTCATGGACAGAAGACTGTTTGCTTGGGATGGACTTCACCCGAGTAGGGAGGGAAACAGACTTCTAGGAGGGAGGATAGCTCAACTGATTAAGAGAGCTTTAAACTAGGGAGCCCGGGGAGATGGTTGGGAGATGCCTGAACAATCTCCACGCCTGATATTAGCCTTGAGAGGAAGGAAAATGAAATAGGAAAGGACAGAGAGGTGGGAAGCCATATGGATGTAAGAAAGAAGGGAAGTGCAAATATTGGTCTGATGGGCAATGTTGGCAGTAATACAACAGTGCCAAATTGGGTAAGGAATGTGAGTGAAGCCAAGCAGCAAAAACTAAAATGTTTGTATACTAATGCGAGAAGCCTAGGTAACAGAGGAACTGGAACTACTGGTGGAGGAAGTGAATCAGATATTATTGGGATAACAGAAACATGGTAGAATAGTAGTCACGATAGTGTACCCGTATTGAAGGCTATGTGCTCTTTAGGAAAGACATGTGATGGCAAAGATGGGGGAGTGGCATTGTATATCAATGATGCAAGACAACTTAATAACACCTGGTTTTAGGTCAACTTAAGCCTTAAGTCGACTCCTTAAGTCGACTTAAAGCCAGTGTGGACTGGGATTAGCGCCTAAATCGACCTTATTAAGTCACCTTAAAGCATGAAGTTGACTTAATAAGGTTGACAAGGGGCTATGTCTACACTAGAAAAGCTAAGTCGACTTTGTTAAGTCGACTTAAAGTCAACCTTATTAAGTTGACTTAACAAAGTCGACTTAACTTTTCTAGTGTAGACATGGCCAAAAAGTGGGAATGTGCTAATTAAGTTTGCAGATGACACCAAGTTGGGAGGTATTGCCAATACAGAGGAGGATCAGGATATCCTACAGAAAAATCTGGATGACCTTGTAAACTGTAGTATTAGGAATAGGATGAAATTTAATAACGGGAAGTGCAAGGCCTTACATTTAGGACGTAATAACGAGAATTTTTCTTATAAATTGGGGATGCATCAGTTGGAAGTGAAGGAGGAGGAGAAGGACTTGGGCGTACTGGTTGATCACAGGATGACTATACGTAGCCAATGCAATGCAGCCGCGAAAAAAGCTAATGTGGTCCTGGGGTGCATCAGAAGGGGTATTTCCAGTAGAGATAGGGAGGTGTTAGTACAATTATACTAGGCACTGGTGAGACCTCATTTGGAATATTGCATGCAGTTCTGATCCCCCATGTTTAAAAAAGATGAAGTCAAACTGGAACAGGTACAAAGAAGGCCTACAAGGATGATCTGTGGAATGGAAAACCTGCCTTATGAGAGGCAACTTAAAGAGCTTGGCTTGTTTAGCCTAACCAAAAGAAGGTTGAGGGGAGATATGATTGCTCTCTATAAATACATCAGAGGGATAAATACCAGGGAGGGGAGGAATTATTTGAATACAGCACCAATGTGGACACAAGAACAAATGGTTACAAACTGTCCATCAGGAAAGTTAGGCTAGAAGTTAGATGCAAGTTTCTAACCATCAGAGGAGTAAAGTTCTGGAATAGCCTACCAAGGGGAGCTGTGGGGGCAAAAAACATAGTTGCCTTCAAAACTGAGCTTGATAAATTTATGGAGGGGATGATATGATGGGACAGCTTAGATTGGCAATTGTCCATTTTTTACTACAGGTGATAGATATGCCAGTGACCTGGGAAGGGGCATTAGATGGGGTGGGTTCTGAGTTATTACAGAGAATTTTTTCTTGACTGGCTGGTGAGACTTGCCCAGATCTCGGGGTTTAACTGATCGGCATATTTGGGGTCGGGAAGGAATTTTCCCCCATAGATTGGCTTGGGTGCTGGGGGTTTTTTGCCTTCCTCTGTAGCATTGGGCATGGCTCACTTGCTGGTTGATTCTCTGTATTTTACAGTCTTTAAATCATGATTTGAAGATTTTTATAACTCAGTCATAGGTTAGAGGTTCTTTACAGGAGTGGGTGGGTGAGGTTTTGTGGCCTGCATTGTGCGGGAGGTCAGACTAGATGATCATGTTGGTCTCTTCTGACCTTAGAGTCTGAGAGTCTAATCTCTAGACAGAGATTAAAAGCTGAATGTAAAAGGTTTTGGTAAGATCATAATGTTAATTTTGCAGCTCTGCATTGGTAAATGAGATCGTCTGTTGTTGACAAAGTGGAGAGAAAAGTGCTCTTCTGTACTTCTGGGTATAGCTACATCCAATACCAACATATTTTAAAATCCCAACAAAAACTTTAAAAGAAGAAATAATATCCAAACCAACAAAAGCCTTTGCCCATCAACCCACCCATGTGTAATCGTACCAAATAACAACCAACAAAGTGGATTTCTTTTATTTAGCGTATTGTAATTTATGAGATGTTAATTCTGGAGGGACCACTCACAAAACCAAATTCTTTTACCTTTTTATGCTTTTATTCACAATAAATAAGTAAAGGAAGCCAAAGAAACAAACAAATCCAACTGAATTTTTACCATTCAATTGAAAATAAGTACTAAATAAGAGTTTAATATTACGCTCATTGCTTGGGGAATTGAAGAGTGAAGAAGTGATGATGACTGTTGAAACCTTATATACCTTTTCCAAATTCTGTTTTCTAAACATAAGGTTTATTGTTCTCTTGATTTGACCCCCTAACTCCCATTAATGTCATTGCAAGTTGTGCATGTGCATGTAGGGGGAAATGGACCCCAAAATTATTGATGTCGAATCAGGGCTGCATTAGCTCCAGTTATTTTCAGTTTAAGGGTTACCTTTAAAAGAAATTTGGGATAGGGAAATCCTGAAGTGATGTGCACAGAGCTAAGAGTACTCCCTTCAATCAGGAGTGCAGAAGGAGGTTCTCTTACTGATTCTATGTCCACATCTTCTAGTGTCTGTGACTTTAAAGGTGTCCTTTGCCATCTTTGCCAAACAGTCAACTGCTGCTGATTCTGCTGTTGTTTTATACTAGTCACTCCTGCGGAGTAGAGATGTGTGAAAGCAAAGACGACTTCTGGTTAAATTTACTGTGGTAACTGTCTCTCTTACATTTCAAGTGATTTCACACTCCTGCAGTTTAACTTTTCCATGGAATGGCATGGCATTGGTTCTTTTATTCATTGATTTATACAGAAGTGTGAAAAGCCGCTTTCACATAACATTTCTTTTTCTTATTTTTGAGTGGTAGTAGGTGAGTAACCAGCTTTGACACTTTTCTCTGGTGAGGAAGAGAAAAGATGTGGGACAGAATGAGAAACTCGTTAAATACACATAGGCTATATCTACACTGTACTTTAAGTTGGCATAACTTATGTTGCTCAGGTGTTTGAATATACCATCCTTCTGAGCAACAGAAATTACATGTACCTAAGTGCCCGTGTGTGCAGTGCTATGTCCTCCCACCAACATAGTTTCTGCCATTTGTGGCAATGGTTTTATTATGCCAGCGGGAGAGCTCCTGTCACCATAGAGCGTCTTCACCAGACAAACTGCAGCAGCCCAACTGCATTTGTACTGCTGTGCTGCTGCAGCATGCTCCATGTAGACATGGCCACGCTCTTTCTTTTTTGGCAGCGACAAGGAGAAAAGTGAAGTGAAAATTGCAAATGAGAAAGAGGATGGTTAGCAGAAGGGGCTAGGCAGAGCTGATTGCTCTGCCTGACTCATTTTAATAATCATCTTGAACATACCTTGGAAGACGACCAGGTTAATTTATCCTCAAACTTTGGGTGAGTTTGGGGATAAATTGCCTTGGAAGAGGAAGACAAACAAGGAGTTTGGTGTCACTTTTAAAGATTAACAAATTTATTTATCACATGAGCTTTCATGAGAGAAAATCCCATTTTGTCAGACACTTGAAGATGAGGAACTTACAGAATGGGAGCAAAATAAATGCAGTGGAGTGGAAGTCATAAGATCAGGTCAGATTGTTATAGCAAATCAAAGCAGTTGTTTAGATTCAAACAGTGGAGAAAGGTGAGGGTGAGTGGGGAAGGAAAGCAAAATTATCTGTTGTAATAGGGAAAATCTGGGAATAGGGAAAGTCTCCTAGGGCTGAATAGAGACTATGGATTTTTTTCCCCCATTACAATAGGTAATTTTGCTTTCCTTTCCTCCCCACCTTTCTCCACTGTTTGAATCTAAACAATTGCTTTGATTTGCTGTAACAGTCTGACCTGATCCTATGACTTCCACTCCACTGCATTTATTTATTCCACTCCACCCACCCACCCACCCACCCACAAAAGCTGGATACCGTGATGATTCAGAGAATAAATCATGGTTCTGTTACAGAGCATGCTGTATGTGAAGTACATAAAGCTAAAATAATGGAAATGAAAAGAAGAGAGGAAAAATGGTCTGCTTCTACCTACACTTGACTAGGAAAATGTTATGTATAAAGGATCAGCCAAATACAACTTTCATATTTTCCAAGTTTCTCCAGTTCAAATGTGACATCCCAGTTGAAATAATACTTTCCTCGTGGCCTACCTAAAAGACCACAAAAGCAGTAAAATACATAAACATTCACAACCCAGCATAGTGGGACTATCTGAAGGGAAATCAGCCTCTCTAAATATATAAAAAACTCAATAAAGCAGCTTTCTCATGGCAAAGGAGCATATACAATACATATTAAGCCAGCCTCAACACTGGAAACATGTATTAAAATCTAGGTATGGGGAAACCTCTGAAATTTTAAAGTTTGGTTCAGATAAGCACCCATAAGTCATCATCATGATCCTCTATACCCACCAATCCTTTTTCTCCAGCAGGTCCTTTGAGACACACTCATCTCTGCAGAATTCCTATCTTCTAACCTAACATTGTCTTCTTGGGAAGATAGACTTCCCTGGCATCTTTTGAGGGTCTATTTTCTTTCCTTTGCCCATGATAGATGTGAGAAAAAGTATAAGTTGGCTTCTGCTCGGCCTCCTGAAAACATGGGTTAGGATAAACTTTTTAGGGATCTTAAAAAAAAAAATACCCTGGGATGAAACCCAAGCAACCTAGCACAAAACTTGGAAGCTGTAACACCGAAAGTGCACTGGAATATTTTATCAACAAAATGCCTTAATTTTATGTTCTTATTTTAAATGTCCACGCTAGTGCTAGTTTCATCTTTGTTCATCAGTATTTATTACAATCCACATACTTGGACAAGAGTTTTCAGTGCTTTAAAAAAAATGTATACTTGGTATATAAATCCAGATGAGGAGAGTATTTCCATCTGATTTTTTAAAACATATACATGCACGTATGGCAAGTACAATATTTACAAAAGCATATTTGTAAGTGTTATTTATATAACTCAAAAATATATTCAGTCAATTAGATTTTAGCATCTACCCATGTACCTGCTACCTTTAGTATTATACCCATGCAGAGCTCATACCAGGATTAAGTTCTAATTCACAAACAGTAATCATCCCATGTTTGTCCTATTCTTACTTCACCATCTCTTCTCTAGCAGTAGTCTCTGAAGTCAGTGGATAAGGTACCAGCACTGTGGCTAACATATAACCCAAATCATGAGTTGTGGAGAACTGGAGACCATGATTGGAATTTTCAAAAGTGCTCAGAGAATTGACTTTCATCAGGGATGAAACTATCTTAAGTCCCTGTAAATATCCAAATCCATCTTTTTACCAGCACACCTTTACACACACAAAAAGATATTCCAGGCACAAAATTGTCACAGTTAATTAGGAGAAATTAGGAGATACAGTGGGAAAGAAGTCCAGTCTTAAACAATTAGTTTGAATTTTTGGACTCAAGCATTAACCTCTTTCATAACTACAGTTTGTAACTTTTTTGGTTCAATGTGTGAGCTATATTTGTAAATTCTACTAAGTCTCAACAAATTTTTGGCCTATTAATAATAATTTGTTATGTCATTCTTAAAACTTCTTAACCTCAGTAGTGCAGGATATAATCTTAGTCTGAGGTCACACAGTTTGCATAATCAGAATCTCTTGTGTAGCTTGACAAAAGCTAGATAAAAGACTACTACAAATAAGAGAGAGCAATTATATCTTTGCTAACATAGCCATTAAAATGTGGTGAACGTCAAGTGCTCTAAAAATGCTCTCATCAGATGAAGAAATCACAAATGTGACATTGTCATCTTTTTCTTGGGTCATTGTGCCATTGCATAGGCATGAAGTATTCTTTTTTAAAAAAAAAAATATCTTTAAAACCATGTTTGAAAAAACACTTAAGAAACTTAAATGAAAAAAGCTTTAAAATGTATTTAAATTGTTGTTTTGGTATTTAATTGATTTTGCTATTATACAAATAATTAAAGAGATTCAATAGTTATTGTGCACCTAGAACAAGAATTTTGAAAAGCGATTGCCAGTTTAGTCATTATTATAGGTATTCGTTAATTTCATCTGCTCTTAGATGTGAAATATGCAAACTAAAGTGTATTTGTAATTGTTAAAAATTTTTCTAGAGTACAATATTGTTGATTGTCATTTCAATATCTAATCAAGTAAACTACAACCAGCCTGATTCTAGGATTAACTTGCTGTAATTAATTATGATATGATTTTTTATAAATTGAATCCTAAAACTCTTAATTCTAAGATCTAATAAACTGGAAATTAGTTTTTGATAAACCTGTAAAGCCCCATTTAAAGCTGTGTCATGATTTTATAATAATAATGATATAAACTTCTATTTTCAGGTCTTATAGTGCTTCAATATACATTGCCTCCAAGCTAACACTGGATATGGGTTTCATGGGCAATTAAAGAATTTTTAACAATTTGGTTAAAAATATTAAAATATTAACTTGAGTTTTTTGTTAGAAAAGAGGACCATGTCCACCGCCTTCCCCAAAAAAAGTATTTAGTGGTTTTTGATAGACATTTAGCCCATGAAATTAGACAATTATAGGAACGTGCAGTCTGTAAACTGATGGTTTATCCAATTTTTTTTAGACCAGGGCTGTCCCTCAGTTGGCTGCTCTGATGGCCCCAAGGCTGGTTGCTGGTCACATGTTCCAGTGGCCCTGCAGCTGGCTGCAGATCAGCTATTATTCCAAATAGATATTCGGATGATCTTGAAATATAACCAATAATTCCATCTAGACTGTAGAGTTTGAAAGATATCAGACTGCAGAATAGTCTTTTGCCCAACCCTTCAGTCTTGTGCATGTACATTACTGATAAGATGCTATTATAGTAAATAACAAAGGCGTATACAATAATGGTGCATTTGCTTTTACACAATAACCAAATTTAGTCATATTTCACTGAGAAAGACAATAATACAGACATATACATGAAACTTATTCCTGGCCTACCTAGTGGTTTTTTTAGTGTCTCTCTAGTTGATTGATATACTCATTGTTCATATATGATAGACTGAAATTTAGTTAACAGTCATTTTCTGTTGCCTGGGCTTTTTTTCTCTGAGCACTTATATCTTCTGTTGCCTTTGGTCTGTGGAATATGCCCTTAAACAGCTTAAGTTGGTTAACAAGATAAAATTGTTGATTGTTGTTACATTTCTCTTGTTTTTAGTGAGCTAATTTATACACAAATAAACTTAGTTTACTTACAGTATAATAGGGACAATTCATTTATAACAGAAGCTATGCTTTTGTTCTGACTTTCCTAATTCCTTTAACACAGATATGCCTGCTTTAGATGCTTTTGCAGTTTTTGCACAGACATTTATTTTTACTTCACCTTCCAAGGGAGAGGAATACTATTGTGAATTCCCCAGCAGGCGCTTAATAGACCTATTTCAGTAGCTCTTCCATCAGTGGGGCTAATGGATTTCTTTGCAACCACGCTGAACAACAAATGCAAGAGATTCTTGTCCAGGGCAGATCACAACTTTACTTCCATGATCCAGTGTTTTTCCTCTCTGGTTGAGCAATCTGCTGCACGTGTTTGTTTCAGTCCCTCTGATTCAGAGGATGATCAGGAAGCTAAAAAGAGGCAAGCCAACTGTAATACTCTGAGCACCTGCCTGGGAAAAGCAGTATTGGTACACAGACCTACCTCAGCTGTCAGTTCAACTATCCATAAACTCTAACTTGGGCAAGGATCCCTTGTCTCAGACCAAGATAAGTCTTTGCATCCCGACCCAACCTACAATCTCTGCACCTCACAGCATCTATGAACTCTGGTTGAACAATGAGGAGACAGTTTGCTCCAGAGACGTCCAGGCCATTTCGGTGAGCAGCAGAAATGATTACACCTGAGCCACACATGCAGGAAAATGGAAAAGATTTTCAGTCGAGGCAGAATCTCACCAATTACCACCAAATAGCATAGAAATGAGACATATACTACATCATCTATTGTATCTGAAATTCTTGGGTCTCTATCAGTTTAATGAGAGACCATCTAGCATCCATCTCTGCAGTATACCCACCAGTGGATGGATTTTCTATCTTTTTGCTTCTCTTGCCATCCAGATTTTTATCCACACTTGCACTTTCCTTTATCTATCATGGGGCCTAAATTAAGTATCGTGTTGCTTGGTGGGTTTCCCTTTGAATCTTTGGCAACAGCATCTCTGTCCATGTTATCAATGAAAACAATGTTTCTGGTAGTAGTTGCCATTTTAATGAGGGTTTCAGACCTATAGGCACTTTTATCTGAGTCTCCTTTCACCGTATTCGAGAAATACAAGATCTTGCTTAGTCTGCATGCTAAGCTAATGCCTAAGATGATATCAGCATTGTACCTCAACCACACTATTCATCTTCCAGTGTTCTTTCCAAAGCCGAAGAAAAGCTTCGTAAATTGGATGTCCAAAGGGCTCTGGCATTTTACCTATACTGCACAGTCTTTCAGATCCTCTCCCAAACTCTTTGTATCCTATGCTGTGAGGATTAAAGGGCAACCTGTTCCAGCCCAGAACATTTCACGTTGGATTTTTTACTATCAGGCTTTGCTTCTTTCAAGTAGCACGGTCTCTCCTCCACCAATGATAACTGATAGGATAATCCATTAGAGCTCCTTCTACTTCATCAACCTTTTTGAGCAACATTCCTGTATTGGAAAGCAGCAACATGGTGTGTGTACTTACCTCCTCCATACACTACTCTGCTCCATAAGCTTCCTGAGATGATGCCAACTTCAGCAAGTCCATGTTAGTCTCTCTTCAAATAATGTGAAGTCCCACAACCTGTTTGGAAACTGCTGGTGAATCATCTGCAGTGGAGTCCTATATGTCTCTACTTGTAGGAGTAAAAATGGTTACTTACCTGTAGAGTAACTGTTGTTGTTCGAGGTATGTTGTGCACATAGACATTCCGGGACCCTCCAACTTTCCCTGCTACTTCAAGTATTAGGTTTTGGCCATGTAGAGGAACAGAGAGATAATAGCTAAGACCTTTTATACCTTTGGTTCAGTACACAAGGGGAACTGAGCACCGCTTATTGGTGCTGTTAGGAAAAGTTGTTGTTTGAGAGCTTATTGGGTGCATATACACATCTTGAAGAACAGCAGTTACTGTACAGGTAAGTAAATGTTTCTTGTGAAGTGTATTGGTTTTCAACCAGAAAAAAATAATACAATGAGCAAAGGTTTACCTGCAGGAGCAAGCCTTGCTAGTAAAATATTCCTTCTTGTTAACCCTGTTAAGGTTATATAATGTAACATTACCATAGTGAGTTACTCTTCTTTTTTCTTTTGTGTGTATGTGTGTATAAGGAAAAATAATACTTTGATCCAACCACCTTAATCTGTACCCTTCCTCTGCACTTCATTTCATCTCATTACGTTTAGAAAGAGTATTCAGCAAATCTGAAAACTACTAGGAAATATTAAATAGTGGAGAGTATGACAACCATTTGTTTAGTGGTGCTTAGTGCCAGGAGCAAATTAGACCTGTGCTAACATGTTGACTCACTTTTTAAATTCATTTTCATATGTAATTCAAGAGGGTTTTTTTTTTAACCTGTTTAGACATGGTCTATCACATGAAAGAGTGCTTCTCTCCCCATTTGATACTATGGAAGGTGAGATCAGCTGAGGTTATGAAACTAGCAGCTTCTTGGTTTTTAGTACGAAGAGGCTGGTGGCAAAGTGGCTTCAGCTGAGGAATTGACTTCCCCCAGTTCTCCTGACCCTAAGAGCATAATGCAAGGCCTATCTGTTTTCCTAAGCTTTTGAGAAGGGGCTGATTTAGAATGATGTATATGAAATTAGGCATTTGGTTATTAATAGTCTGGATGAGTCAATTTAGTAAGGAAGAGTTAGTAGTTTCTAATTGTTTTACTTTGTAAAAATGTGTAATTATTATAGTACATGAGCATAGAGTATATAGATGTGTGTTTCCAAAAATCCAAATGTATACATAATGCAAAGCAAATGATTTTCAGTCTATGGGGGATTGGCATATTGAGATCATTCTGATATCTTTCTATGGCCAGAAAAAATAATGGCAATATTTTGTGGGATTTTCTCATTAGTTTGCCATTCTGAGGGCCTGATCTTGCAGAATCGTATCTGCCACCTGTGGGGAGCTGAATGCCCTCTACTTGTTGTGAAATCAGTGTAAGTTGAGAACTGGTCACACTGCCAATTTTCTAAACTAGTGCTTCCAATAATTCAGATACATAGTGGGTAAATATCCAAATTTTGAAAGCATATCTGAATTAAATTTGAACTTCAAACCATTTGAGTCTGCTAAACCTTACATTAACTTACAATATTCTAAGTGTATTTTCTTATCTAGATGGAAATTGATCTAGCTAAACACCAAGCACAACACACAGAAGAGATTTTCAGGCTCAAGGAAGATGCTAGAATGGAACTAGACATTGAAAGACAAAAGCACCAAGAATTAATATCAAAATATCAGAAAGATCAAGAGGAACTACAGATGAAGGTTTGTAGCAATTGAAAGGAAGTTGGTGTTGCAACAGTAGATAATATACCCTGGAGACAAAAAAGGGTATAGGGTGGAAATCCAATTCCCTTATATTATATTTCCCCATCTAGACAAGTTACTACACTTTCTCCCAGTTATTACACTTTCTCCCTGTTTTAGTATATGCAGTACATCATCTGATTTTAAATGGAACAGAGCAAGCACATTTTGCAAATAGCTATTCCAATTAAAGTAATTATATGGTACATATTTTTGCATTTACTCAGACCTAAATTTCTCCTAGCTATAGCTTTTTTAACATGTTCATTTTCTTTACAATGTCATACAATGAATGGGCTAATTGAAATTAAAAAAAAAAATCAAACTATATTTCTTAAATAATGTATTTAACTAAAAGTAAAATGAAAGCCCTTGGATTGCTCTGTATTAAATCAGGCAGGCATAAAGCTATCTCTCAATGGTTTCTCCCTCCTCAGCTGAGCTTAGAGCTTATTGGATGAAGCCATGTATTAAGTCCATTAGTTCTTCCATTATTGTTAATTTCTTTCATTCAATACAGTTTTCTATTCCTTTCTCTTTTCAGGTATTTTTCTAGCCAGGTAAACCACCAGTTATCTGAATCCTAATTATGCAAATCTGAGTTTTCCAAAATTATATAAAAACTGAAAATAGTTTCCTAAAGGTTTTGGATATCCCTTGAGACGTTTGGAAAATCAAGGAAGGGATTTTTATTACATTAAGCCAGTGTTTTAAACAGTTGAAAATAAAATTTGTTTTATTTTCTAAGTGTGTGTGTGTGTGTGTAATACACACACACACACACACACACACACACACACACACACACAACTGTAGAGGCTGAAGTTGGAATTAGAAGTCAGAAGACTTTTCCCCATTTCTAGCCCAGTTTCACTGTTTGAACTTAGGTAAATCATTCAATCTCTCTGTGCCTGAGTTTTCTCATTTTTAAAGTGTTTTGACATCCTTGAAGGGTATTATATAAGACTAAAGTAGTGTTATTATTTGTTTGTACTTGTTAGGTCCTGTACATCTTCACTTTATTTGCCTGCAAGCCTCTTTTTGTCTGGTATTAAATTCTACATACCCAAAGAAATCATTGCATGTGAACTAATGTAAATTTTCTCATACAGATACCTGAATTAATATCCAGTGCCATGAATAGCCTAAGGATGGAAGTTGAAATTCTTAAAAACAAGCTACAGGAAGCCCAGCTCAAACTTACAGAGAAAGATGGAGAAAAGGAAGAAGAAATGCAAAGCCTTAAAAGGCTGGTTACTAAGATTGAATTTCAGCTGAAGAAGGAACAGAACCACAGTGATTCATTTTCAGAAGGCATGAGGAAAGAAATTAAACAGAAGTCAGATGAACTGGAAAAATTAACCCAGGAGCGAGCAGAACTGATTCAGAATTTGAGTCAGGCTCAAGAGGAGGTAGGAACGTGACCAAAGACATGGCCTGCTATATTTATTGGTTGATGAATGTGTAGTTCTCTATAATTAAGTTACAACCCTGCAACTTAGATGAGCCTAACAAAAGTGCAGACTTTTAGAATAAAATGAAGTCTTAAGCTTTAGTGTATTTATTTTAAAAGTCTTTAAAAATGAATAATTTGTCAATAAAATCAAAAGCAAATTTTATGAACCCATTTCAAAATAATTAGTGTGAAAATCCCTGTAAGGTAATCACTGCAGTGCATTATTACAAGAGTAGTCATATCTTTCAGGTCCTTGAAGAAGCCTCCCCTTCAACCTCATGTTTAGTAATCCTAGAGAGATGCAGGTATAATCTAAAGGAGACCTAGATTTTTTTTCAAAATAGAAAACATGAACTACTACGAGTACTTTAAACATTATAGTAATATTCCAAGTAGCAGTCTAATTCATATTGGAGATAATCAATATGGAAAAATTGTACTTGTATAAAACAATTTAAGACATGGAGAGGAATTAGGTTACTGGATATTTGTATCATAAGCAGTTACTGAATGTTTGGAGTATAATGGGAAAAACAGAACAATACTGCTATGTTAGAAATGCAGTCAGAAGTCAGTGATGGTAGATGAGACTGGACTGGAATGTCCAAAATAAGTAGTGGCAGAAGGAACTTGTGAACAATAAAAATGAAACTCTTCAAAATAAATTAGTTCTTGGGCTGATATTTGTTTCTGATAAGGAAGAGGTTCATAATTTCTCCTAATTTCACTAACCTAATCAGACATCATGAGTTGTGAAGAGTCATAGTGAACAGTTCATGAGCACCCCCTATGCTGAAAAATGTTTGTCTAAACTGTTTAGCAAACAATAATGAATAACAAATCCATTCACAGAAATCAGTTCAGAACTATTTTGCATACAGGAAAAAAGCTAAATTTTTGGATAATTTGTTCACAATGAATCATGCAACCAGCCTGAATAATACAAATACACTCACACAGCCATTCCCTCTGTTGCAACAAATAATTGCAAATATTTCTTCTTTTCTCTTCAATATTTCTTCTGGCTGATGAAACCCTAGATACAATATGGTGCAGCCCTGTAAATAGTCTCTTTGGGTATGTCTACACTGCAATAAAAGACCAGTGTCATGGCTATGGCTGGCCTAGGTCAGTTGACTTGGGCTTGCAGGGTTAAAAATTGTAGTGGAGACATTTGGGGTTGGACTGGAGCCTGGGCTCAGAAAACCCTCCCTCATCACAGGATTTCAGAGCCCAGGCTCCAGGCCAGTCCCAAATGTCTGCACTACAATTTTTATCCCTGTAGCCTGAATTTCAAGAGCCTGGGTCAAGTGAGCCAGGCTCTGTGTCTCGGAGCTCCTTAGTTTTTCATGAGCCTTTCTTGTTTTTCTTTTGTGAATGATACTCAGGTAATGCCAGGCATGGTGATATGATAAACTTGGCTTACTGTGCCTAGCTTGCAGACATTTTTCACTGTCTAGATGGACTCTTAAGCCTTTATAGAATTGTACAATTAAAGTGCTCATTTTTGATTCTGAGGAAATGGGGCCTGAAAGATTAGGCCTGGAATACTGCAACTAGAAATCTTGTATTTATAGCTTGGTGGTCTGTTTTCTGTCAAGTTTGAAACCTTCCTGGTTATTTCCCATTTTATGCCATTTCAGGGTAGCCAACTTTTCATCCTTGATCATGCATTTTCTGTCTCACCCTTTAAATCTTCTCTTGTCTCCTTTATTCTTGAAATGTATTTGTTAACAATTTTTCATATTGTTGTGAATTTTGTTTTAGCTAATGAGGGTCTCTTTAGTCCTCAGAATGACTGAGTCCAACACTGTCCATATCTGTATCATTGTTTCTTCCATTTAGTCCCCATCCCATAATGTCAGTCATCTCAGATTTTCTTCACACCTTTATACGTAAAGTGAGTGGCTCCATTCAGTTGCACTCGTTTAAATCTGATTGCTTACACTATAGGCTCTCAGAGACACAAGATTTGAATCAGGTCACTGACCAGCTGTATTCACATATATGTGATGATTAGTAGTAGTAGTAAGTGGCAGGTATCTCTAGGGTAGGTCGGATGGGAACTGCTTTTTCCCTCCTTTTCTTTTGTGCTAGTTGTCTAGCTTCTGCCCAGAACTGAAATATCTAAACATCTCCCTCCCTCACATTGTTCTCCCTCTCGTGCCTCTGCTTTGCTTTATACTGCTGGACTATTTAAAGATCTTTGTTAAGTAGTGGCATATTGACCTTTCTTCTTTACCTGACCCCTAGTCCTCTCTTCTTGTCCCCATTCCTCTTTCCTTTCCTTCCTCCCTTTCCTTCCCTCTTTGCCTCTCCTTCTCTTTCCTCTGCTGCAAATCTGTGAACACCCTACTTTTGGGTGGTTGGATGGTGACATGAGAAGTACTTTAATCATTCCTCATCTCCTTATTTCTCTATCCTTCCTTCCCGGTCTTGTGTTTTCCCTCTGTTCCAAGAACAAATGTCCCCTTCTTTTCTCCCTGGGTGGGAGATGTAGGGAAGATTTGTGATTGTAACTTAGGGATAATTCACCTCTTCTCTCCTTTTCTTCCCAATGAGAATGAAGAGCGGGGAGGCAGGAGTGAAATTGTGATATTAAAGAGCTGCCTCTTGAACAGCTTTCAATAAAAACAATTTACCAGTCGTGGTATTGTTTTGAGGGCAATGAATTGCCATTTCACTCAGTCCAAATCTAAAATTTTGTACATACATAGGTCACTGGTATTGGAGTGACACAGTATATATCAGAACAGATGGGGCACATTGCTGAATTTCATATAAAAAATCATTAACTCAGTCACACTTGAAGACCATATAAATGTGATAGAAAAAGTAAAAAATACAGTTCTGTCTTTTTAAAGAACATTCAGAGAGGAAGAAAAAAGCATTTCCAAATAACTCACTGTACAAAATAAACTTCCTTGACGTGTCTTACTGCTTCAGCAGACTGGGTGTTCCACAGTATTATTCCTCAATAACTTTCAGTAAATCGGTACTTGAGAATTTCAAGCAGAGGTGAACTTATGGCCTTCCAGAATAATTCTAATGCAAGGACTTCAAATAAAAGAGAAATGTCCAAGCTAAGCAGAACTATAGAAAACATTTAGCATGATTTTAATAGTGGGATCAGATTGCAATATGACATAGGATAGCTGTATTTTAGTGAGTGCCTGTGCAATAGCATTCTGCTAGCAAGAAAACACAGTCTCTCTCCTGCTATCCATATGAACTATTCACACCAACTCATCCACAAGCCTTTGAACCAAGTACCTGTTCTAATTTGTGGTCATTTTAAAGCAAATCCTCACTTGTCAGCAGGTCAGGTTACGCCTCACTATGTTCTACCTACAATGGAATGGTTTTGACACATCAGACAGAAAAGGAGTAGAACAGACAGATGAAAGATCTGATTTGTTTTATTGTGGTTTAGTCATAAATTTACCAATTCACCCTTGATGTCAACATATACTCTCTGATCACCGGTGCCCTATGTTTGAGGAGTTCAGTAAGTACCCAGCATCTGTCCATTTTTGATTGATGGTGTTTGATAAAGTATGTGTTTCTTTCTATTTGCAGAACTCTCTTCTACAGGAAACAGTGCGGAGAGAGTGTGAGGAACGCTATGAGCTAACTGAAGCTTTGACCCAAGCCAGAGAACAAGTATTGAAACTGAAGAGGCTCAGTGGAAACATCCCACTGTCACAATGTTCACTCAGTCAGGGCAGCCTAACCTCTTGTGCTGCACTGGTCAATAATCACGGACAGAAGAGCCTTATGAGCCCAAATTCTGGGAAAGGAATTACACCCCCAGGCCGCTGTGTCATTTCGAGAGCTGCTAATGCATCAGCCTTCAATGAGCACAAGAGCAATGGTAAAGTGGGTTTTCCGATTCTAACTCCACCACACCCTCCTAGGGGGAGAGCATCTTCTGTGAATGAATCCAAGAATAGAATAACTGCAATTATAAGAAGACAATTGAGTCAGCTCTGATAATGTAAAAATGTAAAGGACATTACATTGATAAACCATGAAAACCATTTCAGTGCATCACATGGTCACTTAGCTGAGGACCATAGGGGCAAAATGTTACCAAAATTTAATCTTTCTTGTCAATTAGCACACTTCTAACTTTTTAACCATGTAAAATTAAGCTAAAATCTTTTATATAGTTCTATTTTCAAGGCAATCATGGTTGCTTATTTTTGAATCAACAATGTAATTGTGTTAAATGCTACACAAATGAAAACACAGTATCCTCCAAGAGGTGTTTTCAGCACAATCTGGCACAAATGTAATTAAAATATTTGCAAAGCTCCAGAATTATTTTCACCAAACCACCACCAAGTCCTAGTCTTCATATTTCAAATTTTATTCGGTTTAATTTCAGTGCTCATTAGTGCTATGCAAATGTAGCTCATTCACTAAGAGACAGCTTTTGTCATCCTTTCATTGAGCAGGAACATTCTTGCAAGTCGTCCCAATTCAGTCAATGGGATTGATGACTTTTGGAAAAATGTACTACTCACCCTGAGAGAAGATGGCATAATTGAACCCTAAATAATAGACAAAATATTCCGGAGAAGCAGCCTCCCACCTAATGCTGTACAAGTGCTGTATCCAGTCCGGTACAGGAATAGCACTACTCACTCAAAGGGGTAGTGTTGTGGGCTGGAACCTCAGCTGGAGTAAATTAACACAGCTCCACTGGCATCAGTGAAATTATGCCAATTTAAGCATATGAGGTGCTAAAAGTCTTCTTAGGGGTCTTTTGAAATTCTTCCTTTAAGATAAATGACTTACTATGTACCAAAATTAAACTCAGTGTTCCTTGAGTATATACCAGGGGTTCTCAACTCCTTTTGGCCTGCGGGGCTTTTTGAAATGTGCCCCACTGGTTGGGAACTGGGCCGCAGCCGCCCACTCCCGGCTCGCGGCTTGGAGCCGGACTGCGGCCACCTGCCTTCCTCCCCCAGCATTGGGCTTTCCCCAGCCAGTCAGCAGAGGCAGGGGTCCCTAGTGAGGAGGGAGAGAGGCGCAGCTGGCCAGGAGGAGCCAGGAGCTGGGGCCATGGCTAAGCGGGCGCTGCCCAGGTGAGGGCCCAGGGGGGGCGGCCTGTCCCGGTCCCGAGTGGGGCAGGACACCCTGGGGGGAGGGACCTAGACCAGAGCCGGTCCACGGGGAGCGCTGTGCTGGGACCAGTTCAGGCTGAGCAGAGCCCAGCGCTTCCCCCCATGCATCTGGAGGAGTAAAGCATCCGCCCAGACCCAGGCTTGTGTCCAACCCGCAGCATCAGCACTGGGAGAGAGAACGGGCTCAGTTCCTTGGGGGCCCATCTGGGCTAGCCCGGAAGCAGGGGAGGTTCTGAGTGTTTATGGGCATCCAGCCCTTTAGGGGGGAAAAAAAAGACCTTTAAAATTTTTTAAATTTTTTTTAAAAAGCTTTTTTGGCTCAAGGGCCAAAAATATAATTTTTTGCATACCTGAATGGCCACCAGTCTATTTAATAATAATTTAAAAAAAATTAATTAATTAAAATTAAAACGTAATTTGCATTTAATTAATTAAATTGTAATTAATTAGTCTGGTGGCCCTTCAGGGTTGTAAAAATTATATTTGTGGTCCTTGAGCCAAAAAGGTCAGGAATCCCTGGTATATACTGTTCCAGTTACTTTTTCCTTAGCTCAGGAAAGCTTCAGTAACGCAGTACTATCCAAAAGCTGCTGATCTGGTACTGTCTCAGTCAAAAGACTGATCTTTTGGTTTTCATCAATCAAACATCATTATATTGAGCCTTCCCTTGCTAGTCTGAGGTAATCCTCTCTTTGTACATAGGGTCATGCACTCAGTTGTTACACAACAGAGTTAATATTTTCATTTTTCTACTGGATACTTGAAACTGTGCTTTTTTCTTGTACATGCACAGGGATACTCATTTAAAATAAATAAATAAACCATTGGCTTAGTGCTCTGTGGTGGTCTAAGATTTCACTCTCTGGACCACCAGATCCTTGAAGTACTGTGGGACAGTCACTCACCCTTACCTAGGAGAATTTCGTTCAGTCTCAGATTCATGTTGGTTACTGCGACGTGAACTAAAACTTCCCAAGAGGGAGATGACAGAAGGAAACACTGGAGATTTTCAGAGCGGTATCAGCAATTAGAGGAGGGATTGCACCATCCTTTCAAAACCTGTGGAACTGGACGCACTGTTCCTCTCTAATTATTCTGTTGTTCTTCACAGGACACTTCAAGTGCTAGCCATGAGATACTTTTGTAATCACACACTGGATCCTGAATGCTTTGATTTCCTGGTCCTGAAATGATCACAGTGTTCTAAAATCATTGTAATATTCCATGAGAGACAAGGTGGGTGGGGTAATATCTTTTATTGGACCAACTTTTGTTGGTGTAAGGGACAATTTTTTGAGCTTCACAGAGCTATTCTCAGGCCTAGAGAAGAAAAATAGAGCTAGAATTAGGCCAGTGCTGAGCAGGTCTATAAATATAATTTCGTATTCTAAAGGACAGTCTTACACCTACTGTTTTATTGGAATTATTTACTTACCCTGTGACTCACATATGGACCAGATCCTGCAGTCTTTTATTCAGGCAAAACTTCCATTGACCTTAGGGAAAGTTTTGCCTGCCAAGGAACAGCATGATTAGTTCTGACACATGTCTGAGTTATAAACAGGAAGGGTAGATCCCCATGGCCGACTGAACTCTGCTTGGTGCAGGTCCTGTGGAGTGGCAGAAGAGGCCACCTTTTCATTGAATCTGGGACTAAACAGGGAGATTAAGGGCTGCTGTAAATTCTGCCAGTACGTTTCCTCTATGGACTACTTCACCAACCAAGGATCACCAGAGTGCAGTGAGATCTGAGCACACCCTCATATTCATTAGTACAAGGGGAGGGAGACTAGGTATAGAGCCACCTAGGCTATTTTTATACTGCTTGGAGATTCACCTACCTCAGAGGAATCCCTGGTTCCATATCAGGACAGCTGTCCATCCCCATTTTGCTTCTGGAGCCCTGCAAATGGGTCGAATCCAGGCCTGGGTTTCAGTGATCACATACCATGCTGTAAAGTAGATGTAGCATCATAGTCTATGAGCTGCCAAGTGTGAATGACCAGTATATAATGAGACCAGTCATTGGAGTAAGGTAGTTAGCACCGAGAAAGTATGTAAATTACAGATAAAAGAAATAGTCAGGAACAGAGTCCCTTGCTTCCCTTTCTGTCCTTACCACTCAGAAATCCAGAACTCTCTGCTAAGAAATGAAACAAAATACACATGTGAGGAAACTCTGATCATTGATGCTGAGATTTTAAAGAGAATGTGGCACGATCTAAATTTATTTCTCAGAGCTGAACAAAGGAGTCAAAAATGTAATAGCTAATGCATTTCTTTTAGTTGGCTGAAACTTTCCAACGGGGTAGCACTGAAAACATGTTGGAAGGGGGCTGATTGCATCAGTGAATCGTGTTGTCATCTTAAGGTAATACTTCTGTTAAAAATGGTGGCATTTCTGAAGCAGATTTGGCTGAAGATTGTGCTTTATACTTTTATGTATCATACAAAATGGAATACTGAAAATAAATAAATGCACTTTTGAAGGGATGTCAAGTTCCTCAAGCTTCAAGGCATAAACCAGGCTTTCTTTAGGATGAGCTAGGAAAAAAAATCTTTCTTGTGTACAAGATATCCCATAACTGCCTACTACAGGATTTCTTGCATCTTCCTCTGAAGCAACTGGTCCTGGCTGCTATCAATAACCGCATAATCAAACTTGGAGTAGTGCCTAAACCGGTGCCCCGCCCCAGGCAGCCTCACAAGTCAGGAGAGCACAAAACTGGCATACAGCTCCCTTCTGCATCACACGTCTTGTACCAAGCACAGGTCAGCTGAATTTGATGATCAGGGCCAGTAAATGGCTATTTTGCATGGATCTTTTAATTCTTGGTCTACATTAGGAAATGCTTCATTTGGCCAAGCCAAGTGAAGTCTTTCACATAACACGACAGCATTTCACTGTCTGTAGCATAACTGAGCACTGCATCCAGTGAATTTCAACGTTTCGGGAAACGAGAGAGGCACCAATCGTCAGAACCTGGTTGGTTTTTGGTTCAGCTCAAGAGAGATGGGAGGACATGTGGTGCCCCTGACATTTAGTTAGCAGAGCTATCAACTTCAACTACCAGGGTAACTTCCTATAGCTCAAAGAACCAGTTGATAAAAATAGTAGGTGGAAAGGGTTGCAGCAGATGGATGGGAGTGGATCTCCACAGAGAGACCCAGGCACAGAGGAGTGAATGAAGGATGATGAGATGGAAGGCACGGGGAGGCCCTGGAGAAGTTCCTGGATAGCATCCATGAGGAAACATGCAAGGATGAAGAAACTATCCAGAGGCAAAAGACTGCTGCCACACCCTCGGAGAAGGATGAGATGGCTCAAGCAGAGGGTGGACACTGGCAGCTGGTTACTTCTGGCAGCAGACAGTGCTCCACCCCTGCTCCCATCCCACCCTCCATTGTGGTAAAGAACCGCTACGCAGCACTACAGACAGGAGATGAGGTGGAAGAGGAGAAGCCATGCACCCCTGAGGTTGGGAGGATCACAACCATCACACCCAGGAGGAAGCGTCAGGTTGTGGTGATTGGGGACTCTCTTCTGAGGGGGACGGAGGCACCCATCTGTTGCCCAGACAAGGCCTCTCTTGGGAGGTATGCTGCCTGCGGCCCGTATCCGAGACGTTCCGGAGGGATTGTTGAGAATCATCCGTCCCTTTGACTACTACCCCATGCTACTCATCCATGTGGGAACCAATGATACTGCGAGAGGTGACCCTCAGCAGATCAAAGGTGACTACAGGGCTCTGGGAGCACGGGTGAAGGAGTTCGGTGCACAGGTGGTGTTCTCCTCGATCCTTCCGGTCAAGGGTAGGGGCCCGAGCAGAGACAGATGCATCCTGGAGGTGAATGCCTGGCTGCGGAGATGGTGTTACCAGGAGGGCTTTGGCTTCCTCGACCATGGGGTGCTGTTTCAGGAAGAAGGACTGCTCAGCAGAGATGGACCCCATCTATCCAGGAAGGGGAAGAGCGTATTTGGAAGCAGTATTTGGAAGCAGACTGGCTAACCTGGTGAGGAGGGCTTTAAACTAGGTTTGAAGGGGGAAGGTGACCAAAGCCCACAGGTGAGTGAAACTGAGGGAGACCTGGGGGAAGGGGATGGAACTTGGATGGTGCTGGGGCTGTAACAGCAGGAATAAACCTTAGTTCGAATACCCTTAGTTCGAATTAACCGGCCATTGAAATGAATGGGGATCACTAATTCGAACTAAGCAAGTGCTTGCTAAGTTCGAACTAACATTCCAGTGTGGCCATGCTAGTTCGAATTAAGCTAATTCGAACTAACTAAAATTAGTTCGAATTAGTTAGTTCGAACTAACTAATTCAAACTAATTTTAGTAAGTGTAGACATAGCCTAACAGATTTATTTATCGCATAAGCTTTCGTGGGAGAAAATCCCACTTCGTTCAAAGCGTCTGACGAAGTGAGCTTTTCTCCCACGAAAGCTCATGCGATAAATAAATCTGTTAGTCTTTAAAAGTGCCACAGGACTCTGTTGTTTTTCTACAATAGACTAACACGGCTACCCCTTTGGAAATTAACTCTCTCACCAAAGAAGGCTTTTTTTTACAGGTCTCAGCCAGCCCTTAATTCGACTCGGGTGTCCCTAATTAGCCTAAGGTACCATCCTTCAGCTATAGGGAAAGCAGCCTTTATCATTCTGGGCTAATATAATTGCCCTCCACCTCTCTTACAGCTGCCCAGCCTGACTTTGTCACACTGGTTATGATGTGGGCTCTCAGTCCATTTGTAGTTTTTTCCATGAAAGAAGAAAGTTGACATCAGAAAAAGTGGTCTTTGACTTGTAGTAGCATTAAAAGTACACAGAGGTGGAAATTGGAACCCGTGCTCCTGTGATATAGCGTTAAAAGTGTTAATTAGGAAAATCATGGAAGGCGGTTTGCTTTTCATTTAAAAAAAGCTGTGCTCTGAGTTACAATGCTGGCTAAATTCTATATCTAACATTTAGCAGTGTTTTATAAGCATTTTCCTTTCAAATATGCGTTCTGGTGGGGAAAGGTACTGTGCAGTTTTAATTTGTGGAAGGTGAGAGGTTTAGCTAAGGATGGAATTGGGGAGATTTCCCTTCCTTTGTAAAAAAAAATCCTCATCTTTGATTATTCTTATTTGAAATTGAGTTTAATGACAGTGACTAGTTACTGTTACACTTCTGTCTTGAATTCCTGCAGATAGTTAAGTTTAGCTTTTTCCTGTAGCCACAATAAACCTGTAAATACTGCTATTGATACAAATAACGGAGTCTAATGATGCTTAGCACTTATGTGGTTTTTCATCCTCACAGCACAGCACAAAATTAATTTTAATAGGCTAGTAAAAAAAAAAGGCCTCTGTGTGAGTGACTTGTTGAAACGCTTTTAACACTGGAAATATATTTAGTGTGATGGAAAAATCTGAACATCTGGCATTGCCTTGCAAACAGTTCCCAGATAATGAAAAAAAATCTTCCAAGCAAGGGTGGATGGTTCCAACAAATTATTTTTGCCTGCCTCTCAAGAGCTGCCCTTCTGTCTCCTGAAAGTAAAGGCCTGACAAACATTTTGTAGTTGCAGTTTTCCACCTGGAACCTTGTATTACTGGGGAATTAAGGTCAGTGCCAGGATGTAACTGACTGCTTCATGCCAATGAGCTAAGGGACAGCTTTTTAGTGTTTTATGGCAGCAAAGATCCTGTTATGTACAACACAGGGCCCATTTCACCACAACGTTCCAAGTAAAACACCATTCTTCCTGCCCTGGAAAAGGTGTGCATGTGTGTTTGAAGGTAACACATGGACAGCAGTATTTTGGCTTTATTAGCACTACACTGAGGTATGTGAGCAAATCAGTGATTCTTTTGGTATTTCCTGTGACACCAATAGACACAAGGGGTGCGTCTACACTTGTAAATTTAGTCAACTTAAGCTTGCTTAAGTTGACTTAATTTACTCTGCGTCTACACTACACTTTCCTTAAGTCGACTTAAGCAGCTGGAAAAATTAAGTCGACTTTGTAAAACCTCATTTTAAGTCAACTTTGCTGGCTAAGTCGACTTTAGAAAGTCGACTTAGCCAGTGTAGACGTGGAGTAGCCCTACGTTGACTTTAAGTCAACTTAGGGGGCTCCAGGGCTTCCCCACTGCCCTCCCTGCCAGGGCATGTATAGGGCTCTTTTATAGTGCATGCCTTAAAAGTTTCTCTGTGAAACGTCTCCTTCCCCCACTCCCCAATCCAGTGTTCCTGCAGTATATATTTTATTCTGGAAGGCAAAATGTTCTTATTGTGGGCTCCATAATGCATGACCCCAACTGGTGTGAAAGGCCTCAGTGATGCATTTGGTACAAAAGACAAGAGGTTTGGTACTGACTCAGTCTACAGAGGACCACAGAGTGTCTTAGCAATGCAAATTATTACACATAAGATGAAAATAATGACTTTGAGACAGGCTGACAAGTCATTTGCTGAGTCAGTATGTTTTTGTTTTGTTTACCTCCTGAGAGGTCAGCTCTACTGAGGGCTAAAATAGGACTAACCAATTAAACTGGCATAACAGAGAAGGATTATTTTCTGGAGACAAACCTCATATTTTCATGTGAACATTCATTTTTAAAAGCTTGTCATGGAGAAAATCCTGAGCTCTTCATAATTTTTACAAAGATCTCTAGGCTTTGATCCATCTCTAAATGTCCTGGACTCCCATCATCAAGGTTCCCAGCATCTCACAGATCAAGCTTTCAAAATGTATTACTGTGTTAGAAATTACTAAGGTGTATTGAACTTCCAGAGCGGCATTTACCTCTCCCATCAATAAATACTGACGTCACTAAGGGTGCGTCTACACTTACAAGTTAGGTCAACTTAAGGAGGCTTAAGTCGACCTAACTTACTCCCTGTACACACTGGGCTTTTCTTAAGTCGATTTAAGCTGTTCCTTAAGGAAAACTTAAGTTGACTTAACACCTAGTTTTAGGTCAATTTAAGGCTTAAGTCGATTTCTTAAGTAGACTTAAGCCAGTGTGGATGGGGCTTAACGCCTAAGTCGACCTTATTAAGTCAACTTAAAGCATTAAGTCGACTTAATGACGTTGACAAGGGGTATATCTACACTAGAAAAAGTTAAGTTGACTTTGTTAAATCGACTTAATAAGGTCGACTAACTCGACTTAAAGTCGACCTTATTAAGTTGACTTAACAAAGTTGACTTAACATTCTAAGTGTAGACATAGCTTAAGTGAAGAGCAGTTCAATAGAACTTGATACAAAAATGACTGATCATGTCAGAAATCTATTTGATGATAGTCACGTATCACTATAGTAGTGACTGGCCTGTATGCATTAGCATAATTATTAATTCTTTTAGCATAATCACGCTGCCACCTAGGACACACTCACTGTAGTATAATTACACAATTAATTTATCACACCACTAAAACATAGCATATACTCATTTGACGCATTGTATCCTGGTGCATAACTAATGACATTTTGGAATGTCAGCCCCGATCAATGTGCAGATCAGCTCCGAAATATGTGTTTGGGAAGCAGCTAAAGGTGACAACTTATACAGGGGTGAAAGGTTTTGTCTGCATTTGGAATTATAAAGCACTCACACGTTCATCATGCATGAATCAGACAGAATCTCATTACGGTTTTTTCAAATGTATCCCAGATCCACTGGCAATACATTACAAAAAACACAAAATGAGGCTCTCAAATTTGAAGACATGTACAGTGTGAAGCTTGTCTAGTTTTAGTGACACATTTCTATGCATTCCCTCTGCACTCCGCGCCAGCCTCTTAAAATTATAATAGTTACATGAGGGGTTTTTTTGGTGGGGGTTTGTGTGTCACAGTCCAGCACCTGTTACCAGTATTAAAGGGTGTTGTTTTCCCAATTTCTACAGCAGCTGCCATCTGTTTTAGTCTCCTGGGTACCTGCACCCACTGATTTTGTACATTGACTGCTTTGAACACTATGCAGCTATTTACATCTTCTAGTGGAAAACAATGACTTAGTGGGACTTTTCCAAAAGACAAGTCACTGGGAATATATGCAGATGCTGACTTGGAGCCATAAACGTGTCAAACCCAGCCTTACATACTTATATTGGCCATAGATCAAGAAAGAATCTAGCACATTATGGCACAGCAGCTGCACACAGCCACATATTATTTCCAATCCATGCTTTCACATTGATTATTCACACACTAAGGTGTGGTGCAGGATCAGAGTTTCCAGCTGGAGCCATTTCAAAGTCTTTGAATTACTCCACTGATGTAAAAGTTGAAGACCAATTTTGTCCGAATAGGGATTTGATTACTTTGAACACAAAGAAGGCCAGCTGTGATGAACAGTAAGTAAAAGGCCTTTTAACAATGTAATCAGTTTTTGGACAAAGTGCTAGAGAGTAGGACTTGAACATATAAGTCAGAATCCATAAAGAGAGTGCTTTTAAGAGGTTTCCACTTATCCTATTTGGGGACACATTTTTGTACCTGTACTTGACTGTTGGCACCAACGTGGCCATGGAGACAACTTCGAATCTGATTCCCCTTCACACCTGTGAAAATCTGGAGTAACTGCTGAAGTATTGGAGTGAAACCAGTATAATGAAGCAGAATCTGATCACAGTGTGTAAAAATTGTGCCAGCAAAAAAGTAAACAGGTACTAACACGGCGTGGCACACATTCCATGGATTAAAAACTGGCTGACAGATCTCAACATGGACTGGTAGATAGGGCCTCATCACTGGGTGGCTGTGTTTCTCGTGAGGTGCCACAGGGCCTGGCTATTGGTGCTAGTTAATGTTTGTATCGATGGCCGGGAAGCACATGTAAAATCATGCCCAATAAAGTTTACAGTTGACACAGCGATTAGAGGCGTGGTAAATAATGAAGAGGACAGGTCACTGATATAGAGTGATCTGGGTTACTTAGTAAGCAAGTAAACTGTGTGTGTTTTAATATGGCCAAATGGCCAATTATATATCTAGGAACAAAGAATGAAGGCCAAGCTTACAGGATGGGGATTCTGGGAAGCAGTGACTCTGAAAAAGGCTCTGGGTCATGGCGCATGATCAGTGGAACATGAGCTACCGATGAGATGCTGTGGTCAAAAAGGCCAATGTGGTCTTTGGATGTATAAATGGGAATATTGAGTGGGAATAGGCAAGTAAAGGAACCTGTGTAGTTGGAGGTAGCATGACGGCTGCTGGAATATTGTGTGCTGTTCTGGTATCCTCATTTGAAGAAGGATGTTGAGAAAGTGGAGAGGGATCAGTGAAGAACTGCAAGAAGAATGGTAAAGATGTCTTATAGTGCCAGAGTCCAGTAGTTCAAGCTGGTTATGTTAACAAAGGCTATGTATACACTTGTTAATTTAAGTCGACTTGTAGGGGCTAGGTGGACCTGGGACTGGTCCACGGTGGCAGGGGGGGCACCCCTTGCCAAGTGCCAGGGGCTCAGCATTTGCCCCATTGTACCTGGGTACAATGGGGGCTGAGCCGGACAGGGACACTGGCAGGTCATAGGAGCAGGGAGGGCAGGGCTCTGTCCTGCCCTATGGGGGGCACGCCAGGCTCTGCCTGTGCCAGCCACCCTGGCAGAGAGAGCAGTGGGGGAGCCCTGAAGCCCTTTAAGTCAACTTAGGGCTAATCTGCGTCCACACTGCCTAAGTTGACTTAATAAAGTCGACTTAGCTAGCAAAGTCGACTTAAAACAAGGTTTAATAAAGTTGACTTTAATTTTCCTTAAGTCGACTTAAGCTGTTGCTTAAGTCGACTTAAGGAAAATGTAGTGTGGACACAAGTGTAAATCGACTTAATTTGTAAGTGTAGATGCACCCAAAGAGACTGTAAAGGGATGATTGATCATAGTCTCTAAATACCTACATGGGGAACAAAAATTTGAGAATGGGTTTTTCAGATCTAGCTGAAAAAGGTCTAACAAGATGCAATGGCTGGAAGTTGAAGCAAGACAAATTTGTGTGGTAAATAAGCCATAAATTGTTAACAATGAGAATAATTAGCCAATGGACCAATGTCCCATGGGTTGTGGAATCTCCATTGGTGGGAATTTTAAAATCCCTATGGCCAGGGCTGGACTATGGGACCCCAGACTGTCCACTTTCATGGCCCTCCTCACCCCGCCCCTCCAGGGGCACTTTTATATAAAAAAGAGTCATTCAGGGCATAGGCTCCTGAGCTCTGACCCCCACTCCTTTCTCTGGCCCCAGCACCCAAGCTCTTCCCTCAGCCCCATGCACCTTCCCTTGCCCCCTCCCAACTTCTCCTCCCCCCTCCCCAGCCCTGCACACCTCTCTCCAAGGCCTGTGCACCTTCCCCTGACCCCTGCAGCCTCTCACACCTACCTCTCCCCAGGACCCACACACCTCACCTCTGGCCCTGTGCACCTTCCCCTGTCCCCCCAACCTCCCAGCCCCCCCAGACCCTCCCCCCACCTCAGTCCCATGCATCTTCTCCTGCTCTCCCCCCGCCCCGCCTCACGCACCTTCTCACCCCCCTCGACCCAGCACACTACTTACCTTTGGTGGAGCTCAAGGGGGAGCCACCAGATGCCAAACCTGCTCCCTGCCACAGGTGATGCTTACATTTCCCATCCTGCTCCGCCCTGGGCCACGTGCCTGGGAGTGTAGCAGAGCAGGAGACTTAAAAAGGTCCTGCCAGCCCCAGCTCCCAGGCACAGCTGGGGCACTCTGAAATACATTTTCATTCCCGGACACTGTGCTGGCCTGTGCAGGGCTGGTTTTAGAGAAACCATGAGGGCTCCCTTTTAGGCCAGGGCCTGGGGCTGCAGCCCCTAAAGCCCCTGCCTTAATCCAGCCCTGATTATTGCAGTTTTTCTAACAGACGTGCTTTAATTCATATAGGAATTCATTCAGGAAGTCCTGAAGAAGTCCAGGATTTACCACTTCCTTCCAACTTCCCAGAAGAGCTAGTGGCATGTTCAGAGACCCCATGCCAGAAGGATGAAGAGGCTGGGCTGGACTACCTCTGATTCACCAAACTTTATGATCAAAGCCAGAATCTGATCTTCTCCAGGGTCATCCAAATCCAGAGCTCCTATGTGCACTCAGAGCAGACTCAAGCTGTGGATTGTGGTCTTGCTCTTCCAGCGAGGGCAGGTAAGGCCATTGATGTGTGATTTGCAGTCTAATTTGCTCTGCTCCATAATGAACATAATCTGAGGGAATTTCATTTCTTTTTTATTTATAGCAGAAGAAAAGGTCCGCATAGACGTGCATGAAAAACACATGAGCCACTCCTACCAATATTCTCTATAATGAGAAGTTGAAGGGCTGTCTATCTAGCACCTCAGCTGCCACCCAATCTGCAGGCCCCATTACAGCCTATCAGGGTAACAGCTGTGTATTAAAGACATTCCTTTAAAAGAGCACATCTATGCTCACTTTTGCTAAAGAGTCCCTGAGTAGTCATTCTCAGGCAATACCTCAGACACTACCGCTAAGATGAATCCTTTACAATCTCAACTGGAGGGGAATATTTAATATAACATCTCCTTCAGACTCTCTGCGGTGCATTTATCAAGGCCTCTTTGCAGTTTCTTGAGTTGATAGAGTGGAACCGTTACTAGGAGAAGTGAAGGCTCTTTGTGATTTTGCCTTATTTTTGCAGTTTTTCTTTGGCACACTGTAACCATGTGTCTTTCAGGAAATCATTTACTGCAGCGGGAACAGGCAGCTTGTGTCAGTTGCCTCCAACCTCAGTTTGACCGTTCTAAGTTCTCAGAGCCTGATTTTAAAGCACTGGATGTCTATATTGTACCTGTCAAATTTATGCCCAGGGCTACTGCATGCACATTTAGCATTTGTGCACTCTAACGGGTTCATACCAACTAGTCCCAGTTCCTCATTTTGCACATACAAATATCTATATTTATCCTCCTCCTTCAAATTACTCTCTTTTGAAGCTGGTCAAAAAATGCACTTAGACTACTTTACAACTGCTGTCTGTCAATAGCCCACCCAGAGTTGGAGGTCAGTGAAACTGAAGGGGGACTAGGGAGAAAACAGATTAAAATGAATAAGCTCACCTTTCTGCCTTCCAGCTGACCTGGAAAGTGTTGTCTGCATCATATTTATGTGTGTGAAGCTGGGGTCGTCATGCGGGGGGTTGGGTGAAATCTTCTCAAAGCTGGTGGGTCTAACAGCCAATCTTCATTCAGGATCAATATAAAAAACAAATAAGACTCCTTTGTGGACTAGATAGCGGAAAAAACAGGAACTGCTCCCCCCCCCCCCCCCAAAATGCAGGCCATATACAAGATTGTTCAGAAATCTGAATTGAGAGGTTTGACTGGAAGCTGACTCCAAATGCTGGGTGATCGGGTATTGTTTAACGGAAGGGTGTGTGTGTGTATGAGAGAGAGATGCGCAGCAGAAACACCACAGATGGGGACACATAAGACCCAGAGACAGCCAGGGAAACACTTATAGCATGACCCTGAGAAAAAGCTGAGTGAGGGAGCTTTTGGGGAGAAATCTGGCTGGAAAGAAGTTTGGGACTGAGCAAAGAAATGGTCTCCTGTTGTTTGATTCCTACTGTGTTCAGGGAAATAGGCCTTTGCATTTCTTTGTAAATAAACAGGATTGTATCAAAGAAATGTCTGGCTCCAGCATCAATTTCTCCTCCTGTAAAAATCCAAAGGGCCCTGCATACTGAGTGAACTCTTGAGAAAAAAAGGGAACAATATTCATATTACAGTTCTTTAATGCATATAGAAACCATTGCTTTATCATGAAATAATTAAAATTAGATTTGGTTATAGAAATCAATCCCTGGTGGGATAGCTCAATAGAATGATTTCATGTGGGGAAGGGCAATTATCTGGGTTCCTGGGAGACTCTGGGTGTACTTCAACTGACCCTGCAGTCAGTCCAGACAGATGTGGCACAGATTCACACTGTAACATAACAAAAGCACCTTTAAGAATTCTTGATCTGCAGCTAGTTGCTATTTTCTTTCATTACTGCAGCCTGATAATCTATGCACCAACTGGCTTGGAAGGAGAGCTAAGAAGGCCTGTGTTTAAGCCTCTCATGCATGCTGAGCAATCGTAAAGGTAGCTGGCAAGAGCGTTTGAGAATTTTTCAGGGACCTTGAACATGTGCAGATGGGTGGCTTTCCCATTAGCACTGGGTGCTTTGTCTCTAAAGGTAAAATTCCTATGTAGCTTAGCTCAAAATCTGCTAATGGCATTTTTTTTCTCCTCCAGTTGTCTTTGTTTGCATTAAAAGGACCTATTTCCCAGGCTGCTGGGAAGCGTGTGGCTAACCAGATATATCTTTGTGCCAAACCACAAACCTGGGTTTTTTACGAATGTTGCCGCAGACCAGAATGGGAAAGCAGCAGAGTAGGGAGATACCACCCAAAACAGCACTGGGCCAACCATTCAATGAGAATGAGTGATGGGCTGGTGTTGAAATGTTTGAGCTTGATTTCAAACCCCCAAAGCTAGGCTGGGTTTTTGATCAGCGTGGTTTAAAGGCAGGGAGGTGCAGTGCTCGGGTGCTCATATCTGGAGGCTATGGCAGGCACACAGCTGACAAGAACACAAACATGTTGTATTTTGTTCTGGTTTCAGCAATGTTAGCTGCCTGCCCGCAGGAGTTCATGGGCATTGCTTTGGAGGGTGGAAGACCAGCCAGGAGAACATAACACATCCACTAGCCACACCCTTGGCACCCCAAGAAGAGTAAAAACACTGTTCATCTTAATGGGGTGTTAACACTATTAAACATGTTGCCAGCTGAAGTCATTGGGCTGAAATAATAAGGGACAGCTGGGTTTAGTTTGGGTTTGACCCTAAGGACAGATTTAGAAACAAACAAACAAAAAAACTTACAGAACCACACTCATACATAACCCAAAAGAGAGCCACAACCAGTTGTCTATGCCTGTGCCCTTCTGTGGACCACCTTGATATCTCCCATCATTTTTAACAACACCTATTCAACGCCTTTGCACCAGAGGGAGTCCCCAAAGGTGAGGCAAGAGGGCTTATAACTGCTGAGTGAGTAGACAGATGAGTATCACGTTAGCTGTTTGACAATGAGGCCTGGGAACCCCATTATGTGTAAAACCCTACATAATGGCCTAAGGAGCATAAGCAAAGGCCATCACTACCTAGCCTCAATGCCTGCCTCAGATTTCACTCGGTTCTTTTGCTGGCAAAACTCCCATTGAGTAAGGACTCAGTAAAAACTTCATCAGGGAGTCAATATAGCCCCATGGCACACGGCCTAGATCTGCTAAGGTTTGTTTGGGGTTTTTTCACCCCTGTTTTGTCCTCAGTCTGCAGTGACTCACCCACATAGCTGGGAGTCACAAAGTTTATTGTTGCTGTTGTAAAAATGATTAATGGGAAACTGAGTTCCTGGAGGGTGTTTTAGCACTGGGTTTTTCTGGTGACATTGCTCTCAGCAAACATGGCTCCTCCCTGCACCCATTCCCACAGCAGCATCAGCACGGGCTGTTTCTTCTGGATGTGAGCACGGCATCTCACGTTTACAGCTAAATATTAACCAGTTGTTAACATTTTACTGCATCATTCCCAGGCAGCAGAAACATCTAGACCACAAAACTTGTCCCCATTCCAGGACTAGGAGGGTTATTTTTATTATCGTTCATTTGTGTGAGGAGTGGGCTGGGAATGGACAGCACAGGTGGAGCTACTGTTTCTGCGATTGTCTCTGTCTTTTTTGGCACAGTCACTCTACATCCGCAGGGACTGGCAGACAGAGTCTCTATTTGCCTCAGCGTGCTGATGTAGAAAGGCAATTTTGTGCTATAAGCAGGGGTCTTGGAATCAGGAGGGTTGCACTCTGTTCTCAGGTCTGCGGTAATCTCACTGGGGCCCTGATCCAAGGTCATTAAAGCAATGGAAACACCCCATTGACTTCAGTGGACTTTGGATCAGGTGCTGAGTGAGCTTGTCTGTCTTCATTGTCTGTAAGTTCCCACACCTGTAAGGGGGTAACATGAACAGGACATGCTGTGAGGCTAAAATCAATAATGGTTTAAAACGGTGGTTCCCAACCCTTTTGTCTCAAGGGGCATAAATATAATTTTTACAAACCTGAAAGGCCACCAGTCTATTCAATTAAAATTAATTAAAATTTAATTTTAAATTTTCGAACCAAAAAGGTTTTTTAAAAATTTTAAAAAGTTTTTTAAAAGGATTTTTTTTAAAAAAAAAAACCCTTTCCTATCACCGGGCCAGGCCCAGACGGACCCCCAAGGAATCGGGCCGTGCTGTCTCCCCCAGCGCTGATGCTGTAGGTTGAACATAAGCCTGGTCTCGGGCAGATGTGAGCCCCCCTCCGCTCCACTCCTCCCGGTGTATTGGGGGCAGCTCCAGGCCCCACTTAGCCCGAACCGGCCCCAGCACAGCGCTCTACATAGGCCAGCTCTGGGCCAGGGCTCTCCCTGTCAGGGTGTCTTGCCCTGCTCGGGGACCAGGATGAGGCACCCCTGCCGGCTATCACCTGGGCAGTGGCCTGCTCTGCTATGGCCCTCACCTGGCTCCGCTCCCAGCTCCTCTCAGCTGGCCGGCACCTCCCTTTCTCCTCTCCAGGGGCCTCTGCTGCTGCTTCCCAGCCAGAGAGAGCCCAACTCCAGGGGACGGAGCGAAGCGGACAGCTGCAGCCCAGCTCCCAGCCGCAAGCTGGGACCAGGTGGCCGCAGCTCAGCTCCCATCCAGTGGCAGGGGAGTGCAGGCTACTTCAAAAAGCCGTGCGGGCCACTTTTGGCCCATGGCCCAGGGGTTTAGAGCCCCTGGTTTAAAAGCACTTTGTGATTCTACAATAGCGTGCACGTGGGGATCACAGAGTCTTGCTATCGTAATAGTCAGTAATTTGGTCAGGGCAATATATCAAGCCATTATGTGAGAATGCCTGCTATATTTCAGTGGAACCTCAGCCCATGGCCTTTTATTTTTAAGGCTAAGTTTTCAAAAGATGGCCTTAAAATTGCATCTGAAATTGCTTGTCTAAGTTTTTCTGCATACACTTTTTCAGGATTGCTTTTGAACAAGCAAAATTTGCCTCTGCAAATTCAAGCTAGCTGTCCAGTGGCTGGCAGCCTAGTTCATGCACTCAGGTGCAGTTTGCACAAACACACGTACAAAATGAAAAGGTTTGGCTGTAGCTCCTTGAACATGTGGCCCCAAGTATGCCGGAATAAAAAGCACCAAATCATGAGAAGAGAAAAATCAAATAAGAAGATAAACATCTACCACTATGCTTTTGCGATTGCTCCCCAAGTAATGCATGGTCGGTTGTAAGGCTGTGGCTGATGCTCCCTCTGCTGTTGCTGTTCTGATGGCCAGTGGTGCTGTTCCACTAGGCAGCACAATGTACCAAACTCAGGCTACTGTACAACAAGGGCTTCCCTTGCCGCAAACTCGGGACCACTGGAGTCCTGTTGGAGGCACTGTTTACAGACAAGAGGTATTACGGATTACACTGGCTTGTAGCCGCCTGAGCCACTTACAACAACTTCTTTCCCAAATGTGGAGACTGACAGAGACTCTAAGGGTATGTCTACACTTGGTAAGCTAAGTTGACTCTGTTAAGTCGACTTAACAGAGCGTCTACACTTTAAGTCGACTTAACAGAGCCTGTAGTGTAGACATAGCCGTCCACACTGGCTTTAAGTCGACTTAATAAGGTCGACTTAGCGCTAGTCCCTGCCCACACTGGCTTTAAGTCGACCTAAAGAGTGGAGGTTATTAAGTCGACTTAAGGAAGCACTTAAGTTGACTTAATAAGTGCCCAGTGTGGACGCAGAGTTCTGTAAGTCGACTTAAGCCTCCTTAAGTCGACCTAAGTTGCAAGTGTAGACGTACCCTAAGTGGGACTGTAGCAGACAGAATTGCAAGCGGGGGAGTGAGGGTCTGTTAGTATCATTTGTTGAGAGCCCAGAGAAAAACTCAAACCTCAAAATGAGGTTGTGGGTTCGCACTTTTTAGAAGTCTGATGGGCGTTCAGAACTGGGGGCTTGGGTCAGTCCTTTCTGGACACCAGGACTGTGTCAGTAGCATTACAGTCAGTAGGTGCTGGCCCCTACCATCTGACCTTTCTGTCCCTCACCAAGGTCATGTGAATGGGCCTGGAAATAAAGTCTGATTTGTGGCAGCATTCTGGAGTCTCAGATCTGTTTACAGGGGTAGCTATGAATATTTATGGCTCCTCATAAACAGGAGGCTGGTTCATTCCCATCCCTAATTAGGGGAGGGGTCTGTGAGGACAACTTTTAGATGGTTTATATCCCAGGAATGACATCATCGCTTGGTGGGAACACAACAGTGGCATTTCAGTACAGCCCTGGGCACCATTGTCCACCTATTTAAAACCCTTCTGCCTTTAACCACAAATATTTCCAGCTCTGCAGGTTTGCTGTGCTGTGAAACATCCCAGCTTCCTTATGCTGCTCCTGTTCATTCCACCAGCACTGTCTCTTTGGATTCCAGACTTCCCACTCCTTTCCATGTGCCAGCCTAGTGAGCAAAGGCTAGAACCAGGGCAGCTGACTGATGCAGCACATTGGGTGAGGCTGGGTACAGCGTGGACTGGAGGCTGTGTCAAGGGAGCATGTAGGAGGGCACAGTACAAAGAAGGAACTGTGCAGACGCAAGGGTTGATAAACTGAGGTGACACTTCTTTTTCAAGCTGTATGGGAGTGGCTAGGGTTTGTTACTGGAAGATCTGAGCGTCGGTCACCAAGAGGGACCAGGGGCTTGTTTGCCCCTGAATGGAAAACGTATCAGAAAGGAGGTTTAATGGGATGTAGCAGGCCAAACCCCGTGGGAGTGTGTTTGCATGAGAGTGAAGTGAAACGTGATGAAGAGCTCAGCAGATGCCTTAGATGATTGCAATCCAAGGCTCTAGTTCAGGCTCACTGAAGAAAACTAGGGAGGGATTTTCAAAGGTTTGGTTTCCAATAATGTGAACGAGGGGCATGCACCACACCCAGAGCAAATGAAATCTGCGAGTGCACCTAGCAACATTAGTAACATCTTTAGAACAGCCCTTATTTAAGAGGGGGGCGGAAGCTTCCTGTGAATCTGTGGGCAGAGGGATAAGAGGGGGAGTGAGGGAAGCTACTGAAACTCCATGGGATGGTGGGAGTCAGGTCCAAGTTGGGGAGCAGAGTCTGGGAGAGGGGCTCCTACCTCCTCCTGGCCCTTTTCCAGCTCCTCCATGTCCAACTCCCTGCTCCCTAACCTAATACTGGGTCCCATGGTGGCTGCTCCAATCCTACTGGGTCCTGCTCTCATCTCTGTGCCCCTCAGGTGTGTGCAAGTTTACGTGAGGACAAAGCCCCCCCATACTATATCCATTTCAAAGGTGACAACCCTCCCTCTAATTGCCTCTCTGCTTCTGCTGCCTCTACTTATTGTTCGCACTTGTAGCACCTTATACCAAAGGATCGCAAAGCACTTGACAAAGGCGGGTAAGTACTAACTCTATTTTGCAAACCAGGAAACTGAGGCTCACTACACTGAAGTAGCTTAGCCAAGATTTCTCATTGAGACAATGGCAGCCTTAGGAAGAGGGCCTTGGCTGCTTCTCTAACCAATAGACATACTGTCTCAGTTTATCTACAGTGGTGTCTGTTGACAGACCTGTATAGGAGACCTTCAATAATTTAAAAATAAAGAGAGAGTCCTACAAAAAGTGGAAGCTAGGTCAAATTACAAAGGAGGACCATAAACAAATAACATAATTATGTAGACGAGAAATCCAGAAGGCCAAGGCACAAACAGAAGTCAAGCTAGCTGAAGGCATAATGGGTAAAAAAAAAAAAAAAAAAAAAGACATTCTTCAAATACATCAGAAACAAGAGGAAAACCAAGGACAGTGTATAGGACCCTTACTCAACAAAGAGGGTAAAACAATAAATGAAAATGTGGAAATGGCAGAGGAACTAAATAATTTCTTTGTTTCAATCTTCACTGAGAAGATTGGTGGAGATTGGATGTCTGATGTAGAAGAGGGCAATAGAAATGAGATAGAATCAGAAGCCAAAATAGGGAAAGAGCAAGTAAAAAGTTACTTAGACAAGTTAGATATCTTCAAGTCACCAGGGCATGATGATTTGCACCCTAGGGTACTCAAGGAGCTGACTCAGGAGATATCTGAACCATTAGCTATTATCTTTGAAAAATCATGGAAGACGGGTGAGGTCCCAGAGGACTGGAGAAGGGCAAATATAGTGCCCATCTACAAAAAGGAAAATAAGAACAATCCAGGGAATTATAGACCAGTCAGTTTAACCTCTGTTCCGGGGAAAATAATGGAACAGATACTTAAGAAGTCAATTTGCAAACATCTAGAAAAGAATAAGGTGCTTAGGGCTAATCAGCATGGATTTGTCAGAAACAAATCATGTCAAACCAACTTGATAGCTTTCTATGATGTGGTAACGAACCTTATGGATAGAGGGGAAGTGGTAGATGTGGTATACCCTAGACTTTAATAAGGCATTTGATACGGTCTCACATCACATTCTCATTAATAAACTGGGGAGGTACAAACTAGGTGGAGCTACTATAAGATGAGTGAAAAACTGGTTGGATAACTGCTCCCAGAAAGTAGTTATCAATGGTTCACATTCAGGCTGGAAGGACATAATGAGCGGGGTGCTGCAGTGATTTGTCCTGGGTCCGGTTTTGTTCAACATTTTTATCAATGACTTAGATGATGGTATTGAGAGTTTGCAGATGATACCAAGCTGGGAGGGGTCTCGAGTGCGTTGAAGGATAGGATCACAATTCAAAATGATTTGTACAAACTGGTGAACTGGTCTGAGATAAAGAGAATTAAATTCAATAAAGATAAGTTCCAAGTACTTCACTTAGAGTTGAACAACCCATTCCACACATACAAAAATGGGCAATGGCTGCCTAGGAAGGAGTACTGCAGAAAGGGATCTGGGTGTAATAGTGGACCACAAGCTAAATAGAAGTCAGCAGTGTAATATTGTTGCAAAAAAAGCAAACGCCATTCTGGGGTGTATCAACAGGAGTATTGTGAGTAAGACACGAGAAGTGATTCTCCCACTCTACTCTGCACTAATTAGGCCTCAACTTGAGTACTGTGTCCAGCTTTGGGTGCCACATTTCAGAAAGGATGTGGAGAAATTCCAGAGAAGGACAACAAAAATGATTAGGGGTCTGGAACAGTTGACCTATGAGGGAAGACTGAAAGAGCTGGGCTTGTTTAGTTTAGAAAAAAGGAGACTGAGTGGGGATATGATAACAGTTTTCAAATACCTAAAAGGCTGTTATGAGGAAGAAGGAGAAAAATTGTTCTCAATCACAGATGGTAGGACAAGAAGCAATGGGCTTAAATTACAGCAAGGAAGGTTCAGCCTAGACATTAGGAAAAAAATTCCTAACTGTCAGGGTGATTAATCACTGGAATAAGTTGCCTCGGCAGGTTGTGGAATCTCCGACATTGGAGGTTTTTAAGAGCAGGTTAGACAATCACCTGTCAGGGATGGTTTAAGAGGGTTACTTGGTCCTGCCATGAGTGCAGGGAACTGGACTCGATGACCTGTCTTGGACCCTTCCAGTTTCTTAGGCTATGTCTACACTGGCAAGTTAGTTCGAATTAAGGAGGCTTAATTCGAACTAACTAAAGCCATGGCTACACTAGACTTTAATTAGTTCAAATTAAGGCCTTCCTTAATTCGAACTAATAAATTCGAATATGCTATTCGAAGTAAGGGTTAATTCGAACTAGTTAGTTCGAATTAACCAATGTGGCCATGTTAGTTCAAACTACTTGCTTCGTTCGAACTATCCGGCTCATTGAATTCAATGCAAATCGCTAATTTGAACTAAGCAAGTCCCATGAATGGCACTTGCTTAGTTCAAACTAAAATTTTCTAGTTCAAATTAAGTTAATTTGAACCAACTAAAATTAGTTCGAATTAGTTAGTTTGAATTAACTAATTCACACTAATTTTAGTAAGCGTAGACACAGCCTTTGATTCTATGATTCTAACTGAAGCAGCTAAGTGGGCAGGCTCCACTAGGGGCTACAGAAAGTCAGGGAGAGACCCAGTGCTGATTACTGTGGTAGAAGAATGAGTAAGCTAGGAAACACCTGCACACCCCCTGAGAAGTAGGGCAGGGCAGTGAAGGCCTAAAATATAAAGGGTGAGCTAAAAAGCTGATTTGTTTTAAATTTGGAATATTAACCTGTCTAAAGGAGCCTGAGGGTGTGGTAGTGAGTCCCTAGCAAGCTGGGGAGAAGTCCTGCCTGACTACTTTGTGGGGAAGATATTTGAAGTTCACAAAGCACTCAGTCACCATGGTGAAGGGCAGAGCATAAAAGAGTAGAGCAAGAAAGACCACAGAGGAAGAACTTTGTCGGGCAGCCTGAAGTGTGCCTGACCGGAGGTAATGGGATGACATTTAACAAAGGAAAGATGACATTTAATAAAGGAAAAATTAAGCAGAATATAAAGGAAAATGTTCTAAGTGAGGTCTGTTAACTGAGAATAGTCTCCCAAAGGAAGTGGGGGAATCCCCATTACTTGAGTCACTTCAAATGGGAGAGGAAAAAGCCATGAAAAATTTATGGTAAGAAAGAGTTCTTCACTGGCAGGGGATAACCAGGATGACCTGAAAGCTCTTTCCAGCTCCCAGTTTCTAGGGCAAGGAAAATGACTCATTTCTGCCCATCACTGTTTTACTATAAAGAAAAATAACCAGCTGGCAGTTGTATGTTTTGAGCCTGGAATGTAAGTGAGCAAAGATTGCTGGGTTTATTAACCCAGAGGGACTGAGACTGGAATGTTAAGGTCCCCTGCATGAAACTACAGCAGATTTTCCTTTGCAGTCACATAACAGTTTGGGGCCACATTTTCTATCTTGCTTAAACATGCTTTGGTGATGTTTTCTCCATCTACTTAACCTGCCTGAGAGACAAAATGAGGCAAATCATTAATAATGTGTGGATTACCCTCTCCTGACATATGAGATCACTCTTGTTCCGTGACCTGGTCAGCTAAGAAGCATTTAATTGCAGCAGAAAGCACAGATTACTTGTACCACCCCACTGCGCCAGCATTTTGTAAACCTTGCATGTCTCTGTTAACACAGCATGTAGGAGACAGGGCTGACTTTGGGGCTGTGTACACAGAGCCCTGCTTTGGGGCAAGATTTCTCAGGGTCACAGACTCCCATGTATGACCACACGCAGGGTGTGTATATATATGTGTGTGTTATGATTAAGTCTGGCTTCGGGGACTGGAAGTTCTAACCAAGCTTTAAGGCTGACTCTGCTGATATGAACACTAGTTTGCACGAATCATTGGCTTTTATGGAAGTCCATTGAAACATGGTTTATTATCCAGCTGTTTCCTGTGCCTGTGAAGCATTGTGTTTGCTGCACTATTTGTAGTGTTACCAGGTCTGAAGGGCCATTTTCATCATCATAAAGATTTGAACAAAGAACCACTTGTGCTTTTTGGAAAACTACCCGAAAAAGTCTCATCAACAGGACTAAGCGATTTCTAGCAAGAAGTCAGATGTTGAATGCGATTTACTGATGACTTGAGTGTAATTAAGTAGGAAAACTGCCTTGCTGTTTTCATATAATGCCAGTTGCCAACTTAATCTTGTTTGTCACTGTCTTTGTTTACTTTCAGACATGCCTCTGAACATACCCATAGTTCCTCCTTAGGAAGCACTCCAATCAGTAACTGGACCGAAAATAGGACTCTATTTACTGTGCTAAAACTGGATACAAGGGGCATCTCAGTTTCTTGTACCTTCATGATAAAGAGGGACAGTGGGGGGCTGCTTCTGAAGATCTTACTTCTCTACAAAGTGGCATATTGCTTTGGATTGACTAGTGCCTACATGTCCCATCCCCATTGTGCTAGGCCCCACGCACCCTTTCAACAAAGACAGCCCCTCCCCCAAAGAGCTTCCATTCTAAGTAAAGCCTGTTGCACACAGGTTTGCACGTGCACGGGTCTGTATGTGTGCACTAGCAGTAATGTGCAGGCACTAGTGAGAGAATGGTGGGCTGAAGTCAGTGAGATGAGCCACGCGTGGCAAATCAGGCCTCAAATGTTTATGTGGGGTTTTTAAAAAGGCGCTGTCATTTTCACTCTTACTTGGTAAGAGGCAATATAAGTCACACAGCTTCAGCCTCCTGCATTGCACTTGGTACCGTGCTAAATCCATTGCCCTCTATGGGCTGGGGCGGGAACCAGTGAGCAGCTGGAATTTCTTCACCTTTATGTTGTTAGGCTGCTTAAGTCACTTCTAGGACCAAATTCTCCTGGAGCAATTACCCTTTCCAGGGTGTCTTAGTCAAGGGAGCCGCCTTTGGACTGAATTCCCTTAGCAGTCCCTCCTGGCTTGTTTCTGGCAGCCGTCGGGGCACGGTGCATTCATTTAATTACATTTTTATTTCCTTTAGTCTCGCAGGACAGTTATCAGCCTACAGATGGCTGCAGCAGTGTTCCTTTGATGAATGGAACCTAGTGTGGGTTAGTTATGCAATCTCTGGCCAGCATCTTTCAAACTTGCGTGCCTAAAGCTAGATTTGTATCCATAGTCCAGCCGCGCAAAAAAGGTCATGGTTTTCAGAATTACCTGCTACCTCCTCTGACTTCAAAATTAAGTGTTAGCATTTCTGAAAACCAGGCGTCATCTCTGCCAAAATACAGAGCTAGGTGTACAAATTTCATTCCCCAAAGTTTGAAAAATGTGATATCTTGTTATATGCTATGTCGTTTATTAAAGACAGAAATTAACTCACAAAGCACTTTGGGTTCATACAGAGCATATTTTTAAATGTGACCAATGTGTTTTTCTTGGTATTTTTACCTGCCAGATTTCCAGAGGCTAGTCACTGAATTGCACCCAATAGGAATTGAGCATTGTTGGAATCATGCGTTTGATTAGACTTACTGCATTTTAATTTGGTGTTTACAGACAATTTCATATTAATTGCTCAGAAAGTGCATGGTCAGAGGGTGATGTTCTGAGGCACTCCACAAGGAAGTTTCTACTACAGTCAGCATTGCCTTAATTAATGTGCACATGCTGGAATGTCTATCCCTCTTTTGTTCTTGGCCTACCTGCTCTAAGCAGCTCACCCATGCTGTAGAGTGGAGAGTCAGATCCAGATCCAGGTGTCAAAAAGAAGAATAAAAAGAGATGTGAACATCCGTCACCGAACTGACTTTGGCTCCACTCTGGCTTCCTCTGCTGTAACTCAGTAATGGCAGAGATGCAGAAAAATAAAACAGAAGAGAAAAGAATAGGAATGGCACCTTCCTTGGGTGTCTTCTCCTGGTGGACAGCGGGTCATTAGTGCTTAGCACACATGACACAGAGCAATTTGTTGCAAGCAGAAGTGGCTTTTGGGGTAGGCGAAGCAGGCGCACGCCAAGGGCTCCAAGCTCTAAGGGTTCCTGTCGCCTGCTTCACTTACTCAAAAAGCAGCATCTGCCTTGGGTTGGCAGCAGGAGGAGGAGCTGGTTTGGGGGCCAGCAGTGGGAACCCAGGGCCATGGGGGGGCTGGGACCATGGAGGGGGGAGCTGAGGGCAGGGCTGGTGGCAGAGAGTCAGGGTCGCGGAGTGGGGGGTCAGGGCCGTCGTGGGGGGACTGGGGTCGAGGGGGCAGTGGTGGATTGCTGAGAGTGTGGAGGGGAGGCCATGGGAACCTATAGGGGGCCTCACAATGGGCCTTCGCCTAGGGCCCCAATTGCCTAAGGCCGCCTCTGGTTACAAGTAATATTTGACATGAATGGAGCTCCTTTGTCAGTTCGTGAATTGTTTATAAACGGCTCCCAATTGTCCAAGGATGTGTTTGTTGTTCTCAAGCATTTGCCAAACATTTAAATGAATAATTTTCAGACTTAGGCCAGGATTGTTTGCAGATAATTAGCTGAGACTTTTTTCTAGTTCTTGTTTTCGTCCTGTCGTTTGTCACTTAAGTCCTGCGGCGTGGTTTCTAAATATGTTTGTGAGTACCGAGCAGGTATCCGATAATGAATAATTCATGAATAACACCACAATAATGAACAATAATTCACAAATAACAAACAATCTCCACCAGACCCCATGGCTCAGAATCAAATGAATTTGGCACTTGAATTCCTGATTCGGGACTCATTTACCATGTAACCAGTATGAAATACACCACTGCTGCTTTTGCTGTGGCTACCGCATGCCAAATTGCCCCAGGATGAGCTCTCCTTGGAGAATTTCTCCAGTGCAGTTACAAGCTAGGACACAGGACACTGCCCAGGACTCAGAAGTGGATTCCGAACAGAAGGTTAACACATCACAAGACTTGACGTTCTCCCTATGACTTAACAGGTGCTAATTGGTTTGGTATTTGTGCCTGCAGATGCTGTGACTCAATGCTAGGCTGCGCTACAGATAGTGATTCAGTGGAGCTAGTGAGGACCTATCTTTAAGAAAGGGAAAAAGGAGGATCCGGGGAACTACAGACCGGTCAGCCTCACCTCAATCCCTGGGAAAATCATGGAGCAGGTCCTCAAGGAATCCATCCTGAAACACTTGGAGGAAAATAGAGTGATCAGGAACAGTCAACATGGATTCACCAAGGGCAAATCGTGCCTGACCAACCTGATTTCCTTCTATGATGAGATGACTGGATTTGTGGATGCGGGAAGAGCCGTTGACGTGATATACCTTGACTTTAGCAAGGCTTTTGATACGGTTTCCCACAGCATTCTCGTTGGCAAGTTAAGGAAGTATGGGTTGGACGAGTGGACCGTAAGGTGGATCGAAAACTGGTTAGATCAACGGGCTCAGCGGGTAGGAATCAATGGCTCGATGTCTGGTTGGCAACCGGTAACGAGTGGAGTGCCCCAGGGGTCGGTCCTGGGGCCGGTTCTATTCAACATCTTCATTAATGATCTTGATGATGGAATAGACTGCGTGCTTAGTAAGTTTGCGGATGACACCAAGTTGGGGGGAATGGTAGATACTCTGGAGGGCAGGGACAGGATCCAGAGAGACTTGGACAAATTGGAACAGTGGGCCGAAAGAAACCTCATGAGGTTCAACAAAGACAAGTGCAAAGTCCTGCACTTAGGACGGAAAAATCCCATGCACTGCTACAGGCTGGGGACCGATCAGCTAAGTAGCAGCGCTGTAGAAAAGGACCTGGGAGTTATGGTGGACGGGAAGATGAATATGAGCCAACAGTGTGCCCTTGTTGCCAAAAAGGCCAATGGCATATTAGGCTGCATCAGTAGGAGTATTGCCAGCAGATCGAGGGATGTGATAATTCCCCTCTATTCGACACTGGTCAGGCCGCATCTGGAGTACTGTGTCCAGTTTTGGGCTCCCCACTACAGAAAGGATGTGGACAAATTAGAAAGAGTCCAGCGGAGGGCAACAAAAATGATTAGGGGGCTGGGGCACATGACTTATGAGGAGAGACTGAAGGAACTAGGCTTATTTAGTCTACAGAAGAGAAGACTGAGGGGAGATTTGATAGCAACCTTCAACTACTTGAAGGGTTGCTCCAAAGAGGAGGGAGCTAGGCTGTTCTTGAGGGTAACAGAGGACAGAACAAGGAGCAATGGTTTCAAATTACAGCTGGGGAGGTCAAGGTTGGATATTAGGAAAAACTTTCTCACTAGGAGGGTGGTGAAGCATTGGAATGGGCTATCTAGGGAGGTGGTAGAATCTTCATCTTTGGAGATTTTTAAGGCTCGGTTAGACAAAACTCTGGCTGGGATAATTTAGGGGGAGTGGTCCTGCTTTTTAGCAGGGGGTTGGACTAGATGACCTCGTGAGGTCCCTTCCAACCCTATTATTCTATGATTCTATGATTCTATGACCTGAGTTATCTGTGGGGAACAGCAGCTGAGGCAATGAAGGGAGGGAAGAGATGAGAGATTCAAAAGCCAAACCTTAGGAGAGGCCGAACTGCGGTAGCTGCACACACCAGGCCTGTGTCCACCGGCCTGTAGCCTGTGTCCACTGGTCCTGCACTAGCCAAAGTCACACACAGAGGGCTAGTAGGACCCAGTCAGGTAACAGACCAGGTTCTCTCATGATCTTGTTGCACTTTCCTTACTCTGAGGAGTCAATGGAGTTAGGTGCTACTCCACATCTGGGAGAGGTTCACAATACAGCCTGAACTGACCTATCCAGAGCCAATGGTATGTAGGCTGTAGATGCCTTCCCGCTGAGAACTGGGCTGACACGAACTCACTTGATCTACACTCCGGTGCAGCCATCAGGTGGTGACAGCTTTTGGTTACTACTAACTTTCTCATTAATTTCCTTTTGTGTTTTGTTTTTCCTTCTGCTTTTCCGTTGCTGTTCCTTGTCCCTGAGGAGGTGGCACTTTCTCACATACAGAAAACAATAACAATTACTTTAAAAGTGTAATAGAAACACGGCATCAAATGAGAGATACTGGCGAATGCATCTTTCCCATCTCACATGATGGCTCCATCTTCAGAAGATTAGCCACACCTACACACTCATCAGTGCTAATGCTGGAAAATGTACGAGAGAAACTCGCCTGCCTCACTTTCTGTAGGCAGTACAGTTCTGACTGTAGTGCTGACACACGCTGTACAGAGGAGCTGGAGTGAGTAGGAACCATTTGGAAAGTGTGTTTTGAGGCATGATTCAAAAGATTGTTACAGGGTTAAGGGAAGGCATAGATACTGCTTGGGTTGGTGGCATAACCCGCTTGGAGTGAGGGTTTTTTCCTCTCTCTCACTTGAACATAACCCCATGACTAAAGAATGAGTCTCTGCTATGATCATGAAAGGAAGGACCTAATCATATACAAATAGGTGGACAGTTTTTATGTACCTGTTGGCGTGACCTAGCTCAGAACGCATGAGGAAGTTTAGTCAGGTTGCAGTGACAACCCTCGTTGAAACCTGTGATCTGAATCATGCAGGCTAGTAATGATGTATCTTATTGGCACCTCTCATCCCAAATGAACTCCTAAAGCCCTCGTCCTGTGAGGTGCCGTGCCCCCCATTCTTCTGCTGAGTCAATGGAAAGGTGAACCTGTTCAGATCTTGCAGGGCTGGGCTCTGAAGTAGTTTGTTTCCTGCAACTGCAGTTGAGGCCTGGGGGCCAACCCAGAAGAAAAGTCCAGAGTACCTCGGCTGTCAGAGTGGCTGTATGTGTTTTTTTACAGCATCTCCCTGAGGGGCTGAAATCGTGTAAGGGCTGGGACTGTTCTGAAGGTTCATGTTCCACTAGACTGCCCTGGGGCCGTGCTTAGCCTATGTTCTTTCCTATTATGATAATATCTTGTGCACAAAGGGAAAGGGTTAGAATGCTCGAGTTAAAGGGCAGTCTTGGGGGAAACCCAGGAAGCTCCATGCTTAGCATGACACACCAGTTCCGTCGCCCCCTTCAGCTTCTTTGCAGTGGAGCTCAGTCAGTCCCCCCGCCCCACCTCACCTAGCAACCGGGGTGTTCTTTGTAATTGTTGATTCCCAGGCTGACGTAAATCCAAGTAGGTGTTGGCAGCTGGAATGCAGCCCTTTGGCAGGCGCTCCAATCTAGCAGAGCAGCGTGCTCCCCAGAATTCAGTCACACTGCTCCGTTGCACTGATTGGCAGGCTCAGCAGCTTTGCTGAGATCATTGGTTTTTGGGGAGTTTCTGGAGTTGAGTTAACTGCATAAAGAAAGAAAATCTGCAGTAGTATTTGTGTGTGTTCTCTGCAGATTTAACACACTCGGTAATCGCAGCTGTCATTAATACAGCGCCGTGGGGCCCATTGGCTGACATGGCACTTGGAGCCAGTGTGTATCAACAATGGCACCATCATTTATACTTTTCCTTGCACCACGCGCAAGGCGCCCATTAATGCCGAAGGGCACTACGGAGGCAGAGTGACGTTTCTGAGATGGGAGCGGCCGGTGCCCGGGCAGTCAGACTGTGGCTCTCATGCTGCCCCAGGGGAAGGAATTACTGCCCGGCAGTCAGGCTGCATGTGCCACTAGCATTAAGGAGCCTCATCCTTGCCAGCGCAAACGCTTTTGTCTCAAAGCCAGACACGCGGGTCCCCCGAGTCTGCTCTGGGGTGAGAAATGGGAGGCCTGATTCTGCAGGCTGTTATGTGGGCTAGCATAATTCCAGAGAGTTGCTCCTCATTTACACCCAGATACCTAACAGCGGAGTCAGGCCCTTTGTCTTTAATGCTTGGGGCAGAGATTTGAGGGGGAGCAATTTGCAAACAGTTGATATTGCCTCCCTCTGCTCACCTGCTTCTGCCCCTCATGGGGTTATTCTGGGCGCTCTGCCCTGAGGTCTGAAAGCAGCCTGCCTTCACACAGCTCAGTGTCGCATCCCCACCTGGCTGGCAGCTGGAAAGTGCTGCTCTGCACACGCTAAGGGACAGTCAAGAGCAGGCTGTCACAACACATGTGCTGCCCACATTTTGCTTTCAAATAGCCCCTTGTTTTCAGAGGGCGCCAAGCTAGCTGCCCAAGTCTGCTGCTGAGAGTCTGGAAGAGCGGCCCTCTGCAAAGTCCCAAATGTCACATCCAAGGGTACATGACGAGTCAGTGGCCGAGCTGGGAACAGTCTCCAGAACAGTATAAATCACCGTCCTGGAGGCTGGGTACCGTAAATTGTGCTCAGAGGACCTGACCCAAAGCCTGTTGAAATCAATGGGAGTCTTTCCATTGGCATCAGTGAGTTTGGGATCAGGCCAGTCAGGCCAGGTTCTGCTTTCAGTTACACCTCTCTGAGTCAGCTGTGACTGCAGCGCAGGAGCAGTTTAAGTGGGATCGGAACCAGGCCCTCACCCTGCAAAAGGAATGAATGGAGTCTGTGCAGCTCTCTTGGCCTGAACCCAGGCACTGCACCCCTGTTCTGTGTTTTTCAGCGACTTCCTGAGGAGGTGGGGCTGTCTCCTCTCCGGCAGCTTTTTGCACCAAGTAGGTACATTTGACATGGGGGGGGGCACTGGGATTTTATTTCTAGTTTACAGATTAGGCAGGCGGGTGAATGGCATCTCCCCCTCTTTCCAGGATGCTTTATCTGTAATGAAAATCCCAAGTGATGAGCTTGGCTTTCCGGCACAGCTCCAGAAACAAAGCAACTCTTGCAGGCATCTTTCGTGTCCAGTTCAGGCGAGTCACCAGATTTTGAGACAGGCAAGTCTTTTAATACTCCCTCCCAAGCCTGGGTCCCATTGAGGAGAGGGAGCTGACGGGACGTGTTCTCACCGTTGGCTCTGCTGGTGTCTGGTTGTCATGGTAACGTGTATTCACTTCCTGTTCGTCTCCCACTCAGCTGCTATTTCTGCTCTACATTTTTCTACACTGGGAACGTAACTGCCACCCCCAGACCCCATTCATCCTGTAGCTATGCCTGGCACCCTTCAGCTCCGCTCATGGCGCGATTCTTTAGTGCACGTTGTGGGGCGGGGATCACGTGGGTGGAATGAAGGTCACCCTGAGTGAAGCTGGAGTATTCAGGCTCTGTGCAGGTGGAGTGCAAAGAAACAAAAGCCACCCTGCTGCAAGAAAAACCATCCGGGGCTGATGCGCTAGAAGAGCAGCTACAACCCTCCATCTTAGTTTTGTGGGGTACAAGGGCCAATGGGCATCCTTGGCTCCTCTCCCAAACTCACTTTATGCAGTGACTTTAGCTAAGCCACCATGAGACAGTGGAGGCTGTGGAGCATGGACCTTGAATTTCAGGCATCAAACTTCTGATACACTCTTGACCAGGGGTCCGCAAACTTTTTAAACAGGCCAGTTCACGGTCCCTCAGACTGTTGTGGGGCCGTACTATAGTTTGAAAAAAACATGAACGCGTAGCTATCACGTCTGATGCTGGCCTGTGTTTCTGGGTACTGGGTGGCAGGCGGTAATGAATCCACACACTTTTTGTTGGTGCTGTGGGCTCCGGCCAGGCCCAGAGTGTGGGACTGACCGATTTTAGCCTGCTGGCCTGCTGTTGTGTAGGCAACTAGTAACCAATGTTCCCTCTAGGTTTGGCGGCTTGTGTGCAAAATTTTCAAGCCGTGTGCAAAATTTTTTCTGAATAAAATTTTTGTGCAAACTCACACAACAGAAATTATAGGCATTAATTGAAGTTAAAGTGATTGTAAATATAATTAATTAATTGTGTTTAATTTAATTTGAATGAATTTTGAATTGAAATTTAATTTTTAGAAAGGTTTTTATTTAAAATTAATTTTTAAAAAGCTTTTTAAAAAAGAAGGAAGAGAAAGAAAAAAGAGAAGGAAGGAGGAGAAGAAGAAAAAAGTAAGAGAAAGAAAGGAAGGAGGCAAAGAAAGAAAGAGCAGGAAGGAAGGAAGGAAGGAAGGAAGAGGAAGACAAAGAAGAGAAAAAAAAAAGAAAGGAAGGAAAGGAAGAGGAAGACAAAGAAGAGAAAAAGAAAAAAGAGAAAGGAAGAAAAGAGAGAAGATAGGAAAAGAAAGGCGGAGAGAAGGAAAGAAGGAAGAGAAAGAAGGAGGCAGGAAGGAAGAGAAAGAAGGAAAGAAGAGAAAGAAAAAGGAAGGCAAAGAAGAGAAGTAAGGAAAGAAAGAAAAAGGAAGGGAAGAGAAAGGAAGGCAAAGAAGAGAAAGGAAGAAAGAGAAAGGAAGGCAAAGAAGAGAAAGGAGGAAAGAAAGAAGCCGAGAAAAGAAAGAAGAAAAAAAAAAGAAAGAAAGAAGCCAAGGCCGCTGGTGGGGGGACCCGAACGCGGCCCCGGGAGGGCAGAGCAGACCCTGGCACCAGAGACCGATCCTGGCCCTGTGCCGGGAGGCCGAGGCTGTCAGCGGAGCAGAGCCGACCCCGGCCCCGAGCCGGGAAGTCGAGGCGGCCGGTGGGTGGGAGCCCGGGAGCCTGCCCCGGCCTCATGGGGCAGGCAGGCAGGCGCGCGCATATGCCCCGGCCCTGAGCCTGCCTGTTCCGCCCTGGGGGAACTGGACACAGTGCTGCCCGCGGCCGCAGCAGAGGCGGGGGCTGGGTAAATGACCTTGGCGGGCCGTATCCGGCCCGCGGGCCGTAGTTTGAGGACCCCTGCTCTTGACACTGCCTCCTCTGCGGTGCGGGTTCAAATGTGCAGATGGCCTCTTCTGTGAGAGCTGACTGGATTCTCATCACCTCTGAAAATCAGTCACATATTTAGGTGCCCAATTTCGACATCCATTCTTGACTTACAGGCCTCCTCAAGATCACAGAGGTAGTAATGGAATCTGGGTGCCCTGACTCAGGTCTGTCCCTTAACCACAAGGCCAGCCTTCCACAGTGCTGTGCCATATTAAAAAATACAGCACAGGAGAGAAATTACAGCTCCTGAAAGACTCTGGCTTGATGGTCCTAATTACCCGAGTTCTGTATCTATCCACAGAAGAGAGATGTGCCGAGTAGAGACGGTGCAAGCTTCCCCACAATGACAGAACCCCAGAGTGGCGAGGCAGAATGTAGTTCAGTCTCCCGGTCCATTCTGAGTCTTGATCTTCCACTGAGGCTGCCAGCCAGAGAAGGAATTAGCCCCACATTGCTGCACTAGGTACCTGAAAGTGAAACTGACTCTAAAGAGAAAGTGACTTTCATTTTCCAAGCTCAGAGAAATGCAAGAGGGTTTTAAAAAATTCTTCCCCTTATTTTAATCCAAGCTGTTATTAGTAACTATGTCTTCATTTACAACACATGGGGCAAAATTTTCAAACCTGGCTGTCTAAGGCTTAGGTTCCCCAATCTTTATTTAGGCACCAAAGTAGAAGTAACCCAATTTTCCAAAATACATTTCCCTCCCCTTCCCCCCCAATTCACTCAGATGACCACTTCATTTATTTAGGATTAAGGAGACTAACTTTAGGCAGCCGAGTTTGAAAGCTTACCCATGTTAGCTAAGTGAATAGTGCCTCTTTAAGTACTAAATGGCAAAGGGTACATTTATGAATAGAACTAATTGTAGCTGTGTGATCCATTCCCCTGTGTGTTTATTTTAAGACTGTGACTATCTGCAGGGTAGTTCCTGTGGGTGATTATGCATGAACACGTGCCTCAGCTGTAATGCTTAGCTCTGCAGCCATGGTTGTCAGGCACGTGGCCTCAGATTTTTCAAGAGATCTAGGCACCTAATATTGCAGATTGATGCCAAATGGGATTTGCAAAAATGCCTTGGCCAGTTAGGTGCCTAATTCCCATTGATATCCATAGGTGTTAAGAGGATTACCTGCTTAGGTGCTTCTGAAAATCCCACTGGGCATCAATCTGCATCTTTTGGTATCTAAATACGTCTTTAAAATCTGCCCTTTATATTGTCTGCCCTTCGCTGCACATGCACATTATGGACCAGAGACTGACATCAATTAAGTTGCACCTGTTTATGCTAGCTCTGAATTTAGCCCAAAGGGCCAATTTTTTCTTGTTGGGCAGCGTGCTGTCCCAACTCCCGAGGGATACATATGATATGTAAAGGCGGCTGACTTGATGTCATAAACTACTTGGCTATGAAAGGCTTCCAGCACAGTAGTTTGCTGCTGTGTAACACACATAATAGGGCATTGACTGCGCAGCATGCATGGAGAGACCTGGAGGAGAATATCTGGGCAACTTCAGGGGGTGCAGCACAAATCTTGGCTGCTGAATCCATCAGTTTCTGCATGTACTGCTATCCCCAGCTCACGGAACCCACTGCATCTCACCTTTGATAGAAAAGAAAAACAGATAGGTGACATTTGCGCATGGATAGTCGCTTTCCTGACACAGTTCTCCATTTTGAGGAACAATGATACACTATAGCTGTAAACTCAAGGTCGCTTCTCATCTGAGGCCAATATGGCAATTTAGAGGAAATGTATCTGTTTTGGGGTGCAGGGTGTATGTGTAATTTGTATTTGTTTAGCTCCAGTTTTACTGTTGCTAAGGTAATTGTGAGTGTTTGTAAAAAGATAATCCAGAGTCCTAATGTGTCAATTAATGTAACCAGACATTTACTCAAATAAGAATCATATGTTGGAGATAACATCTTTTATTTGTGGCTTGTGGTTTCCTAGATGGCAAACTAATGTGTGGTCCTTTACTAGCCAGTTGCTTATGAAACATTCATATTTAAAAATATTAAAGACTAAAGACTGCTCATTCAGGATTCAGGAGCACCCATGGAGCAGAGAATTCCTGAGCACTGCTCTTATGAGCCCTGATGTAGAGGCAAATTAAAGGGCCACTGTCGGGATGAAAATTACACTGCTTTCAAGCCATTTTGTCTAAGAGGGCTGTGAAACTCTTCTCTGACTTGTTCACACTGGCATTCAACCCCCTGGGCCTGCTGTCAGTTCAAGGCCTCCAGTAAAATATTCAGAAATGTCTAAATCGCTTACTCACCTATCGCCCATTGACTTTCATTGAGACTTTGGCTCTTAAATCGACTTAATTGAATCCACATCTACACTGGGCTTTCCTTAATTCAACTTAAGGTGCTCCTTAAATTGAATTAAAGAAAAAATAGTTTGAATTAATAACACCTCGTTATAATTCGAACTAGTGTCTACGTCGACTTTTTTAAGGTCAACTTAGCCAGTGTAGACGCAGGGCAGGGGACACAAGGGAGCACCACCTGGCTCCCTGGCAGAAGGGAGCCACTGTGCCTCCCTTGTCCTGGGGAGTCCCTGTTCCTTTCTCCCCAGACCTGCGGCTTCCCTGCCAAGGGAGCCGCTGTCCTGGGGAGAAGGGCTCCCCAGCCAGGGCTCCAGCGGGAGGGGATCCCCCACTGGAACCCTGCGTGGAGAGGCTGGGAGGCGGGAGGCTGGTCCCTGCAGAGCCAACCGTGCGCCGGCTGGCTGTGCCGGGCCGAGGAGGGTGGGCAGCTCTCCCAGCTCCCTTCTCTCCAGGACTGCTCGGTCCTGGCTAGGAGGGAACACAGGGCTCCCTTCAGCCAGGACCACACTCCAGCTCCCAGGAAGCCTCCGGAGGCTTCCCGCCAGCTGGGGGCCACCATGCCGGCAATTGCCGGCACTCCAGCTGTTTGGGGAGGCCTGGGGGCTTCCCTAAACAGCTGGAGTGCTGGCAATTGCCCGCACGGCGCTCCGGCTGTTTGGGGAAGCCCCTGGGTATAGTCTAGTATAGACTCTCTAAGTTGAGTTAGTAAGGCCCACATTAAGTCGACTTAGGAGTCCTGTGTAGACTCTCTAAGTTGACTTAATAAGGTCGACTTAAAGTTGACTTATTTAAGTCGACCTAAATCCCTAAGTGTAGACATAGTAAATGTGAGTTAGGCTGCTAAATACTTTTGAGGAGCTGAGGCCTTTCGCTAGAAGGAGTGCTGTGTGGACGCAGTAAAGCGTTATAATCATAACGCTTGCTTGTCTCGCAATAAAAGTTATTGCGGGACAAGTCTGTAGTGTGTACATGGCCTAAGTCTTCCGTTTGCCTTACATAGGGTAACTCTCTTAGCATCGTTACCGTTCTTACAGGAACCACTGCAGTAGTTAATGGGTAATCAGTATTTCTTTGATCAATGCCTGTCTTGAAGACTTAGCTTTCCTGGGCATTTCACACATCACCAGTATGAGACCAGACATGGTGGGTTTTGTGATTAGCATATCCTACCCTTTGGACAAGATTTCCATATCCTGACCTCCCTGTCCCTATTAGTAAGTGCAATTTGGCTATTTTGGTACCTTCAGATTGAGATGCCTTGAGTCCCAAGCACATGCCAGCTCAAATTGAACCATGTCTTTCTTATTTATGCCTCCAGTGGAGTGGTCCATTTAAATGAAGGCACTGACAGGCTGAGTACACAGAGTTACAGGTGCTCTGATCTCAGGATTTTTTGCTTCAACTGATCTAAATAAATATAATTCAATAATCAAAATCTAAATACATAAATAAATAAAATATATAATATAAATCATATATTCTAGCGCTAAAGATACATTTATACCATAATATTGCTTCAAACAGAAATTTCTATATGGAATATTCATTGATTAAAATACCATGCTCATGCATTCACGTGTAACTCCACATTGTAACCAAAACTCCATTTTGAATTATTCTCTTCATTTTGTAATTCTCAGCCTAAATTTTGCTGGGAAATGTTGTTTAGATGTGTTTTTAACTTAGTTTGGATGTGTGACTAAAGGGGGTGTATGTGATGGGATCAGTCTCCAATTCCAGCCTGTCCTGATGACAAACTGCTGGCACCACCTTGATGGCTGAAGAACAACGCAATCAAACCCTGCAGAAGAAAGAAAAATCCACCCTAAAAAGAAAGGGACATAAAGCCCCATCAAAAACAAAATCAAAGTCACATCTGCCATTAACTGATGACTCATGGTCATACAGTATCCTGGGGCAGTGTGACACAGCAAAATCCATGGATAAAAAGATGGGTGAGACTGCATAGCTTTGGGTAATGTTGTGCACACCATCCAGGAGCGTCCGTGCACAGCTGTGTGTCCAACAGAGACCCTGCTCTTCCTCATGCCCAGCTTCCCTGGCCAGGTAGCTGCCATGAGCTGTGAACACCAGCCAAGAACTCAATCTACGATCACAAGCAACAATCAGGACTGGTAACTGTACATGAACAACAGCAGAACATCTGGGGTGCATATGTGTTTGTGTGTGTGTATTAAATATTAGTTATTAACACAATTGTATTTTCCTAATAATAAACACGGCGTATTGCCTTTTCCCCCTTAAAAAGATCCTGGGTGCTCTTTTTGCACAACAATATAATCATACACAATATATAATGTATTACCGGTATAATATATTATATATGGCATATAATATATACAAACTTATAATATAATATATAAATCATATCTGTATAATCATATATATTATATAATATCAGTCAAAACAAATGTAATTCATTAATCAAAAGGCATGAGTCTTATCAACTCAAAAATCTGTTTTTTTTTCTTAGATACTTGACACTGAAATGTTAGTGTCATTTCATAGGAAATCTCTCATTAAAACGCCTCTCAGACAAATTCTGAGTTCAAAGGGATTGTACTGGGCATGAACCAAGCCAGAATTTAATCCTTCAGTTTAATGAGAAAGGAAAGGAACCAGAATACATTATGACCCATTATAATAGCTTAGAAACTATATGTTGGTTTTATTAGCTACCATGAAAGGATGGATTAGATAAATGTTCATGCTAAAAGAGAGGAATCAAGTCACATGTTACAGAATGCTGATTGCTCAGGAAGGCACTTCTTCCCCTATAAATATATAGCATTGCACAACTGGCCAAATGTGTTATGGGTAGGGAGTAAGGAAGGATGTTTTCCTAGAAATACATCATACTGGCCAGCAGTGTATCAGAAGTGGGAATCTGGAGCTGATGGACAAATGGTGAGATGTTGCATGGAAAATCATAAATTCCTTCCATTGAGGGGTGTCTAGTTTGCTTTTGATGCATGTGTGCAATTCCCATCAGACGCAGTCTGCCTTTTGCACATGAACTGAGTGCAAACTGTGCTCTGTAATGTCAACTAGTATGAAATTCAGATATTCACCGAATGTAAATAGGTTACAATTGTTTGAGCACTGCACGAAAAATATTCTGTTCTACTGTCGTGGGTCAGTATGGTTTTGAACATATTCAATTTGGTGCACATAATAAGCGTCAACATTCCAACAATGCTATGCACCTTTCTGATAATGTCTTGGCTAAAGAGAATGCTTCACTTAATCTACCTTCCCAAACCGCCTCCTCATATATTAATAAATGCCACTGACAACTAGAGACAGCACAGCATGCAACTGCAGGTGATGGAAGGCAGCATGATGTATGCCATGCTATTTGCAGCTTTGCTCAAATAATATTATCTGACAAATAACATCAAGAGCTAGAACTACCCTGCAGTTTCATGGGAGGGTTTGGGTTTGGTTTTTTGAGCCTGGGTGTTTCCAGGAGGATTTATATCACCCCCAACTTTGAATGCTGACAAGGAACACACACTGTGCATTGGGTCAAACTGGCAAACTCTGGGAGTTTAGAAGCTTGAAAATCAAATGTGTAAAATACCACTGCAATAACTTAACAATGAAAAACAATTTCTGATTAGCTGTAAACTACTCTCCATTCTGCATTAACAGTCTGAAGAGGTGCTGACAGCTCCCGGAAAGTGTTTGATTTAAACCAATTCTGCCGATTCAGGACTTTCCTTCCTCCTTTGTGTAGAATTCAAAAGAAAAGCCAGATTTTGAAAAGATTGGAAAAACAGGCTTTTGTTCTCTTTGGGATTTCCATCTGCTGCTGCTTCTTGTTCCTCATTGGAGTCATCACCTTCGCTTTAGAGCATTATAATTGTCTTCCCATGGTGTCACTGACAGAGAATTCTAATAGGAAGTGAGGGAGACACTGCCGGGGCAGTCGTGGTCAGAGGACACGCTGGCTGCCTGTGAGCTGTGACAGCCTGCTCAGTGGGCTTCCTGCTCTCACATTCTCCCTTCCCGCACTTTCAGTCATCCCCTTTTCTTCCCCCTGCCCTCTCCACCCCATCCTCTTTCCTCTTCACACTGTCCCCTGCCCCATACCACCTCACCTGCCTCATTCCCCCATCCCTTTCTCTTTCCCCAACTAGCCCATCCATTTTTCTCCCCACTGCCTCTTCCCCGCCCTACTCCTGACCCCATCTCATGGGCACTCACTCTTTTATAGGAACAGACCCCAGCAAACCTAGGAGAGGATGGCATGCTGCACAAGGACCCAGAAGGCAATGTTCTGGAGCTGCCAATATCAGTCAGGGAGAGGGGCCAGGAAAGCCTCCCCCTTCCCCACCCCTGAGGCTGAGCAAAGCATGCCCTGCTCAGGACTCGCCTCCTCTGCCTTTTCCAAGCTGATTCCTGACAACCCTAAAACAGTGTGTCTTGCAATGTGGGGAGGAAGGGAGATAGCAGGCTTCTTGCTGAATGTCTCCTCCATCACAGGGACTTCTTTGCCTTCCCCCTGACAGGCTTGGCTCCAGCAGGGTTGCAGGGTGCTGGCTCCCCTTCAGCCAGCCCCACCCCATGCTGGGACACAGAAGTGGCAAATTTTGACTTTTTTTCAGCCCCAGTAGTGTGCTAATTGGGCCACAGGTGGCCTGTGGGCCACGGGTTAAGAATCACTGATCTATACAAAAGCCAGCAAAAGGCACTACTCAGCTGAATTCAGCCTGCCAGGTTCTGAGCCCTGCCTAACTCAATTACTGGCTGTCCCGCAAACCCCATCCCCCACCCAAGAAAAATGCGTTTAATTCCCAATCAAGTGCTATTATTGGACTGAGGCAAACATGGAGTGAGGGGCTGGTAAAAAGGAGCAGTGATGACTAAGCCTGCCTCTGCCGCTGAATCAGTGTGATATTCTGGGAAAGTCAGACAGCATCACGCTCTGCCTCAGTTTTTCCACCTGTACAAAGCTGAGAGCAAGCCTTCCGTACATGGATTGATTTTAGTAAAGTCTCTTTGAAGCAAAGGCTTGACTCACAACTGTGTGTCCTCCAGTTTTACAGGGGTGTAAATCAGAGGAGTAACAGCAATGCAAATCTGGAGTAATGTAGTGTAAGTTAATGGAGTTACCTGAGGTTAAATAGAAGTGAGACAATGGAGAATCAGGCCCCTGTGGTACTTATAATGGTAAGTGTAACTTATTTACAAAGTTTTAATTAAATTTCCTTTGCTGCTGCTTCTGTCAAACAGGCCATGAACAAAAACACTGTTACACAACAAACTGGTGGCATTGCAATGATCTTTTCAGCTAAATTATAAAAGAGAATTGAACAAGACGGTCCCTCCTGTCCCTGCATGTAGTAAGGAAACCCATCACATGAAGAAGCGTTCCCATGGCATGGCTAGACTGGCTTTTTGTGACTGAAACAGAACAAGAGTGTTCTGTTCATTTTCATTGTACTGTTACTATTCTTACTGGACTGAGGGCACCAAGTCAAACCAAGGGGGTTATTCTCTGTCCCCAAGAGGGCTGGACATTTTTTAACAGATCTGCTACTCTTCTCCCACTGATACATTGGGCCAGGCTGCATCTCACCTCCTCCCCCCCCCCCCAATTTGGATGAAGCCCTGCTTGGCAAAGTCATCATCTGACTTTGCATATGTCAGCAATAGGCACACCCGAAACAACTCAACTCAACTATATCAGGGAACCAACTATATTCCAAAGCCTGGTTTAAATCTGCTGAAACTTCAGGGAGGTGGCTGGTAGCAGAAAAGGAAGCAGAGCTGTAGACAGGGGTGGAGTAAACCAAAAGAAGCTGTTTATGGCATAATTCATCCTAGTTACTCTGACATAAGCAAGCAATAAGTCATACGGAACAGCAAAAATCAGGGAATGCAAAATCAGTAGTGACAATGTCCCTCATCGGTCTCTTATAAACTGGTTAGAACGGCTGGAGAGAAGTCTCAGCTGTGACTCTTCTGTTATTTGCTAACGGCAGAGCCAGTTCCTCAGCTGGTACCAGCTGGCACAGTGCCACTGAAGTTGTTTGAGTGATTGATGTCAATGGCGTGATGCCAATTGGCCGAGGAGCTGGCTCTATTGTCCTTTTAATGCACTATACAATGCTGATTTTTAACAATGTGACCTGTGTGCAAAACATCACCAAAGTAAATAAAAACTAAAGCGAAAGGTTTATATGTGGAGTTTGAAGAATGACTATGATTCTGATGGCTCAGAAAGAGGAAGGTTGTTCCAGACAGGTGTGGAAGCATATGTGAAAAAACAACCCTTTTACCCCCACAGTGAGAGAGAGCTGTGGCAGGCGACAAGACCGAGTGGCATAGTTTATATTGAATTTTCTATTTTGCCTAGTGAAAGAACAGAGAGAGTCATCAAATGTACAGGGCAGGGAGAACTGTATGGTTCAGGCCTGGTGATGACCTACAGTGCCAGCAATTCAAACCATTGCCAGGTCATTGGTGACCAAAAGCCATTACCATGAGAAGACAGTTGAATAAACTATTGTTTTTACGATACCAGAGTGCAAGTGATATTTTGTAGTCCTGCTAGGATTTGTCCACACTAGAAATCATATCTTGTTAACTAATGTGTTCACAAGCATAATGTTAAGCACGTTAGCATTCAGGGTAGCCAAAGACTATTGTGTTTAAAACCATGCCAGCTGTTTATGGGCATTAATATAAGAGGATGACAATCCAAGTGTATACAAGCTCAAAGATGACAAGTTATCTGCTCCAAAGAGCTGGCCATCCCAGTAGAGACAATGACAAAAAAGGAAGGAGGAAGGGGCAAGGGAAGAGCAAATGAGTGAATGGTTTTAACAAGAGGTAGATCATGACAGACCAATCTGATCATCCTTTTGAGAAGGTAGATAAAGGGAATGCAGTGGATTTAATTTACCTAGATTTCAGTAAGGCATTTGATATGGTTCCACAGGAGGAATTATTAGTTAAATTCGAAAAGATGGGGATTAATATGAAAATTGAAAGGTGGATAAGGAACTGGTTAAAGGGGCGACTATGAAGGGCCATAATGAAAGGTGAATTGTCAGGCTGAAGGGAAGTTACTGGTGAAGATCCTCAGGGAGCAGCCTTGGAACCAATCTTGTTTAACCTTTTTATTAGTGACTTTGGCACATAGAGTAGGAGATTGCTAATAATGTTTGCAGATGGCATAAAGTTGGGAGATGTTACCAATACAGAAAAGGACCGAGATATAATACAGGAAGATCTGTATGACCTTGTGAACTAGAGTAATAGGAAGAGGATGAAATTTAATAGTGGTAAGTGTGAAGTCATTCATTTAGGGACTAATAAGAATTTTTGCTATAAACTGGGGCCACATAAGTTGGAGGTGATGGAGGAGGAGAAGAACCTGAGTGAATTTGTTCATCACAGGATGACTATGAGCCACCAATTTATATGGCCATGAGGAAAGCTAATGCAGTCCTAGGATGCATCAGGCAAGGTATTTCCAGTAAAGATAGGGAGGTGTTAGTACTGTTATACAAGGCATTGGTGAAACCTCATCTGGAATACTGTATACTGTTCTGATCTCCTACGCATAAGAAAGATTAATTAAAACTGGAACAGGTGTCTACACTGGAGGTTCTGTTAAGTCATTTAGAGCATCCACACAGAAAACTGCAGTCAACTGCCTGTGTCCACACTGGCAGGTGCTAGGTCAGCGGAGGAGTGGCCAGAAACTCTGGGTGTGGGCCAATGTTCCCTCTAAGCTGATGATGCAGCTGAGCAAGATATCGTACTTGTTGAGCAGCAATTTGTGAGGCATGGTGCTTCATGAGCAACAATTTTTTTGGCGCTGGAAGCATCAGCAAGCCTGAATCCCTTAAGTCAAAAGAAATGCATAAATGTTGACTTTTCATTTAAACTTTAATTAAAATGTGAAAATGAAATATTGTAGTTTTATTAATTTACTATGGGTCAGGCTGGAGAGAAGAAAAAGAGCTGTGGCCATGGGGCTGAGGAGAGCCGCAGCCAGGGCGATCGGGCTGGGGAGAGCCATGGCTGGGGAGATCGGGCTGGGGAGAAGGGGAGAGCCATGGCCGGGGAGGTCGGACTGGGGAGAAGGAGAAAGCCACAGCCGGGGAGATCGGACTGGGGAGAAGGGGAAAGCCACGGCTGGGGAGAAGGGGAGAGCCTCAGCCGGGGAGATTGGACTGGGGAGAAGGGGAAAGCCACGGCTGGGGAGAAGGGGAGAGCCTCAGCCGGGGAGATCAGACTGGGGAGAAAGGGAAAACTGCGACCGGGGAGATCAGGCTGGGGAAAGCCACAGCTAGAGAGATTGGGCTATGGAGAAGGGGAAAGCACCCCAAGCCCAATTTAATGGAGGTTGGAATGCATCTTGGTAACTTCTACTTTGCTCTAATACTCTGGGTTGTTTCATTTTATATTAAGTTAGAAAGCTCTAGCTAATTGTTAATGTTGTGATTTTGTCTTACATAGAGTTTTAACTTCCAGTTGTGGGGGAAGCTTCTGCTCACTGGGAGCTGTTTGGTTAAATGGCAAACAATGAAGCAGACTGTTTCATAAAGAACATGGCACCTCCCCTTTATTACCCTCTTTGGGAAAATACACTTTTTCTAGGCTCTCAGGGTGCATCTACAATGGCAACTTAGGTCGACTTAAGGACGCTTAAGTTGACCTACGCAAAGCTGTGTCCACACTGGGCTTTTATTAAGTCGATTTAAGCGTTTCCTTAAGTCAACTTAAATAACACCACCTCTGAAGGTCGACGTAAGCCTTAAACTGACTTCTTAAGTCGACTTAAAGCCAGTGTGGACGGGGACTAGTGCTAAGTCAACCTTATTAAGTTGATTTAAAGCCAGTGTGGACGATTATGTCTACTGATAAGTCGACTTAAGTCAACTTAAAGTGTAGCCACTCTGTTAAGTTGATTTAATAAAGTCGACTTTAAGTCAACTTAAAGTCAACCTTGTTAAGTCGACTTAACAGAGTCGACTTAACTTTACAAGTGCAGACATAGCCTCGGGAAGCAGTGATGTATAGTGCCTGGTTTATGAAGGCCACAGGAGCTGAGCTAGGAGTCTCTCACCCCTTCCCTCCTCCTCCTTTGTTCATGGAGAAAAAAAAATGGAGCTTTAAACCCACACACAGAAGTCTAGAAATAGCCTTACTAGAAGTGATCTAGTCAGTGGTTAAAGTATAATTTGACGGTCTTCAGAACCCTCCTGATCTCTGGGCCCGCTTCCCATATTGTCAGGGCCCCCTTCATGCATGTGTGGGCCCCAGCCCAGGTAGGCATTTGCAACCCCTTTTCAGTGCCATATGCCTCAGTTATCACTCCATAAACATATTTATAATTTTATACGGCATTTATGTCTATAGCAATTACTGTCTCAAACTAGCAAACACTGCATAACACAATAAGTACTGTGATTTTTATAGTCCCGATATGCACATTTCACTTCATTAAATGAAATGCAAAACTTGGAATACACAAAGTTTATGTCACTTTCCCCAAATGCCAGTGATAGCTCTATAGTGAAACGTGATGGGTCAAGTGCTTCAACAGCACTGCTTAGACAGTTTTCTGAGTTTGGCAACAATTTAGCATTCATACAGTCTGCTAAGGCCTGGTAAAACTGACATTTAGAAATTTCAGTTTGCTTGCCAGCATTCACAGACATATTTACATATACACCTTTAAAGCAATCTGCAGCAATCGCTTCACAAGCTTCTTAGTAGAGCTCTGAATCACACTCTCTATGAACTATAAACACCTGACCTTGTCAACTTATCAGATTTTTGCAACACCAAGGACAGGTCTTCAAGTTCCTCCAGAGCATTGAGCATGGGACCAAGTTTTTAACAAAAACTGGATTCTCCTGGTTTTTTGCCATGCCAGCAAATTTTGCTTTATCTTTCCCTTCTAGTGAGAAATCAGTTAATTTTTTCAAAAAGTAGCTATGGAGGGCTGCATATGACTGCCAAACAGCTTGTACAGTGTGGCAGCTAGAGGCAACCCAACATACATCAAGTACACATCCAATACTATTAAGCTGGACTTCCAGACCACTAACATAGTCAGCCAACTCTCTCAAGCATTTCCGCGACTGACTGTACAGAGCATACATTGAATCCATGAATGATTTAAAGTGATTAACTTCACTGCAACATTTGATAACATCGGCCACGGCCAATTCCAACCAGTGATTAAACCAATGCCAATTTATCAAAAGTGGAAATCGTGTTTTTAATTTTGTAGCAACACCAGCCTTACTGCCTAACATGACAGAGCTCCATCTACACCTAAATCAATCCAATTATCTTTGAGAAATTCCTCCATGGACCCATGTGCTGTCAAACACTGCAGCAAAGCTAATACTACCCCATCAGCATCATTGCTGCATATGTTCAACCAGATCAAGAAAAAATGTAACAGGACCAATGTTTGCATCAAAAGTTAGGCACAAGTAAATTACAAGAAAAGGAAGTTTACTTAAACTCGTACTCTCACCAATTAGAACAGAAATTTGATATTGCTGAGAAATGACACTAGAACACAAACTGTGTTTCATCTCCACAGATATGTGGTCTATTATGTCAGCACAAACAATATCGGTTTGCAAAACACAACCTATATCAACACCATTTAACCGCTGTAAGTAATACGGTCTGGATGGTGGATGACCACCACCCAAATAAAAGATGTTAAACGCCTGCTAACCTAATAACACTATCTTGGACAGGGGTCTCAAACTCAAATCTCCACAAGGGCCACATGACATGAGGGCTAGGATATTGGCCCAAGGGCCGCATCACTGAAACCTTTTCATACAAGGAGTTATTATTAGAACTAGAGACAGCATTGCTGGGTAGCCTGAACAAAACGAAACTTTTAGAATTACTTCCATTCAAGGGGAGCCGTGTTACTCTAGATCAGCCAAACAAACAAGGAGTCCCGTGGCACTTAAAGACTAACAAATTTACAAATTAACAACTACATTTGTTAGTCTTTCAAAGTGCCACAGGACTCCTTGGCTCTGTCTACACTTGCTAAAATTAGTTCGAATTAGTTAGTTCGAACTACATGGCCACAATGGAATGTTAGTTTGAACTAAGCAAGCACTTGCTTAGTTCGAATTAGCGATCCCCATTCATTTCAATGGCCGGTTAATGCAACCTAAGAAATTAGTTCGAATTAACATGGCCACATTGGTTAATTCGAACTAGTTAGTTCGAATTAACCCCTTAGTTCGAATAAAGAAGCCCTTAATTCGAACTAACTAAAGCCTAGTGTAGCCATGGCTTTAGTTAGTTCAAATTAAGCCTCTTTAATTCAAACTAATTTACCAGTGTAGACATAGCCCTTGATTGTTTGTTTGTTTGTTTGTTTGTTTGTTTTCCAGAGCAGTATCATTAGAAAGACAAAGAATAAGCAAATGAACACACTTAAAATTTTGCCTCATAAATCAGTAGTTCCCAACCTTTTTGGTTGAGGGACCAAAATACAGATTTTTAAAACCTTGAAGGGCCACCAGTTTATTTAATTAAAATTAAATTAAAATTAATAAATTGAATTAAAAGTGATTGGAATTAAAATCAATTTGTTTAAAATTTTCAATTAATTGAATTTGAATTAATTTTAATTTAAATTTAATTTTTAGAAAGATTTTTTAAAATCCTTTTTAAAAGGTTTTTAATTAAAATTTATTTTTTAAAGTTTTTTTTTGTTTTTTGTTTTTTAAAAGGAAGAAGAAGAAAAGGAAAGAAAGAAGAGAAAGAAGGGGCTGCTTGCATCCCCAAGCCCAGAGGGAGGTGAACAGCCATAGCCTGGCTCCCAGCTGCACACCAGGACTGGGCAGGAGGCGGGCTGGGCTGGGCGGGGGCCCCCCAGCACAGAGCCCCCCCCCCCAGGGGACCCCCCCCCCCCCCCCCGCCCCCCCCTTAGAGACCCCGAACCAAAGTCTTATCTGGCCTGGGAGGTCCCCAGGCCCCCCGTTCCTGCTCCCCAGGCCCCCTGTTCCTCGGCAGCTCCATGGCCTCAGCCCCAGCTCCTCTACCCTCCCGGTCCCCACCAGCTCCCTGGCCCCTGACCCTCCTGATCCCCATTTCCCAGCCTGCCCAGTCCCGTAGATTGTAGACATCCTGTCTGGGGCATTTCCCCAGAATCACACAAGTTAAAGTATAGATATAACAACCATATTCCTAACTTCTAATACAAATACAATTCCTAGACATAAACTATATAACCATTCCCAGCAAATTACTACCTTTCTATTGATACCAAACATGACATAGTTCCTATGGATTATAGCATTTATGAGATATTAATAGAAAATAATATCATAAATGGTTCCCTAAATCCAGACAGCGTCACACAGGGCTCTGCCCTGCCCTTTGGGGGGGCATGCCAGGCTCCCCCTGTGCCCCCCCTCCCCAGCAGGGAGGGCATTGGTGTAGTCCTAGGGTAGCCCTAAGTCAACTTAGGGCTACCCCACGTCTACACTGGCTTAATTCGACTTTAAAAAGTCAAATTAATCCTTAAATTGAATGAAATCTAGGTTTAATAAAGTCGACTTAATTTTCATTAAGTCAACTTTATTTTCCTTAAGTTGACTTAAGCAAGATGCTTAAGTCGACTTAAGAAAACTGTAGTGTAAACGCAGGGTAAATTAAGTCGACTTAAGCAAGTTTAAGTCAACTTAATTTACAAGTGTAGACGCAGCCTAAATTAGACCTGCTTGCCAACAAACAATCTTTATTGAAATCTTTCCACAGAGGAAGACATATGGAAGAGTTTGGGACTGAAGAAACCATTGTTTACTGCGTGCTTCTGTTTTAGTTTGGGGTTTTGGAGGAGTGGGGAGAGTTTCTCTTTTTTCCTTCTTTGTTAATAAATATTTATAATGGTGTATTTTGCTGGTCTTGGATCTTGGAGTCCCTATAGGCCTGGCAAGACCCTCATGTGACTACAAGAGTGGGAGTCACATGCTTGGACTGTCATAGAGGGGGACAATTATTAAGACTTGGGCCCTACCATTTCTTGTATCTTCAACTATCCATTTGTAACGTGTTTGGGGATAAAATGACTTGGCATTTGACACCTTCGTACACACTTTCTATCCACATGGGGAAACTCTCATGCTATCTGCCAATGTTGCCCCAATGTTCCACCGTCTTGCCCCTTTTGCGGTCCTTGACGCCCCTGCAAAGTTGGTGTAAAGTTCTACGAAGCCAGAAAGACAGGCGGTAAACTCTCCAGAGCAAGGCCAAGGCTTCGTTTTTGTTTGTGCAGAGCCTAGCACGATGGGAGTGAGAGCCTGACTGCAGCTTCTGCATGATGTTGTGATACAAATAAACCAAAACCATTGCAAGACAGCAGAGAATCAAGTCCCCAGAGTATTCCTGACCCTAGGATGGCTCATACCCGGCTGTCTAACTCCACTTTTTTTCTGCTCTAGGTATTTACCTGGGCCTAGATTCCCTCTGATTTCTGGTGAGCTACATGAATTGAGCACTCTGCGGGAAGAGCTGGATTTGAATTTCTCCAGAGGTCAGGCCAGACTCTCCTTTAGCATTAGCTGATACCGATGAACCTGCAAACAAGTGAGAGCTGAATTAGTTGCATTGTTACTCTCTTCCTCATTCCCCTCCCCCGAATGAGATTGATGTAGCTATCGGACAAAGTGCGTTTGCACTTGAGTTACTCCCAGCGCATGAAGAGAGTGTGAAACTGGTTCAGTGAAAGCTCACATTTGATAATGTTTGGGAGTCAAAAGTTCCCAGCAATAACATTCTCAGCCTAGATGCCAGAATGGGAGACATGAGGCTTGTTGGAATTTTGTCCTGGTGTGAGAAATTGCTCTCCTCAGATCAGAGTTCAGAAACGAACGTGCCTGTTAGTGGAGTCTGACTGTCATCTGCTTTGTATTACATTCTGTAAAGATTACAGAACTCAAACCACGTTTGAAAACACTCTTGGTCTAGTGTCTGTATGTACCAACTGAGTTAGTACATTAATTACCATGTCATGTTCCAGCTCTTGGTCTAGCCAGCTCAATGCAGTAATATTTTGGTCTGTTACTCTAATCAGAGTTTGTATATTTGGTAGGCAGTACCCTGTCAATCATTTTAGAGGCTACGGCTCACCTCAAGGATGATGTGCCTGCACATGTCTTTATCCTTTTGGGTTTACAGGAGATATTTTTCAACCTGTGGCTCAGCTCCCTACATCTGTGTGTTGTTTTTGTCTCAAAACTGCATTAGGGTGTACATCTGAGCACTCTCACCTCTAACAATCTCAATCAGGTTCTGAGCAGTGACAACAATCAGAGATGCAAGCATGAGATCTGGGCGAGAAATGATCCTAACTAAGCAAAAGGGGTGACGGGAAGGATTCTCTGCAAAGCAGGGTGCCCAATGCAAAAATGGATCTAATCAGTGTGCCCTCACCATGCCTGGTCTCTTCATGTTTGTCTTCTCTCCTGACTAGCTTCCTCCAACCAGTGAAGTGGCAAATAATCAAAACAAAGCATGAGAGCTGCTGCCATGTGCCCCTAGCTGGGGTGGGAGCAGGATGCAGAATTAGTGAGTGATGTCTAGCCTGATTTGTGCAATATTTAGCTCTAAAGGAATTCATCCCTGGGCCTGAGAATCACTCGCTGTGCCATCTGTTTAGTGCGTTCTCTGCTACTAGTCTATTTCAAAAAGTGTTGCCAGAGGGTTAAGATGAAATTATTCATAGTACCCCAGTGATACCTCAATTCAGGTATTCATAGTCACCTCTAATTCCCTCCTCTCCCAATTTCTCCCCAGCCCCTACAGGGACCCCTGTGTCTGGTCTGATCCAAACTCTCATTCTGTAGACATTTTTGCCAAGACAGTGAAACTGTTAACAGGCTCGATTAGTTTCGTTGGTTTGATAGCAAAACCGAAATGTTCCAGACTGATAGAGGAAATGCCATTTATACTCACAGTTAGGCTGCTGTGAACCTAATGAGCCCTCGCCGCAGGGTCCTAGCCCCAAGAATGCTGAGTAATGTTAGATTAATTGCCATGCTGGCAGTTTGCCTGCCTGGCACAGCTAAAACATACTGTGTCATGCTCCCTACGTGGCCAGTCGCATTCTGTACTTCTCTCTGAGTCTCCAGCGTGGAACAGGTTCTACCATGGTCACTCAGAGGCACACTCAGTACTAGCAACAAAACCGATATGTCTCTGGCCTTGATGGGCTACAGGAAGCGGTGAACAGTGACATTTATTTAGAACAAATATTACGAAACGCTGCCTTATCCGGGAAGGGTCCTGCACGCTGGGAGGCTGCCCATTTCCCTGGGGAATTCTGCACACATCCTACGTGTGGCAGGCCAGCTGAGACAGGGAGGTCTACACATCACAGCCAGTCTAAGCTTCGCAATGGCCATAAATGGCATCCCCTTCTTAGCTGTTTCCTCAGCTGTTTCCTTTTATCCCAAGGCCCCTGAGCCTTGTTCTCCTGCCTGCAGGACACCTTGTAATAACTCCCACCGAAGTCTGAGCCCGAGTTCATGCCCCGTTTTAAAGTTTGTCTAAATTTTTGGTGTTCACCATGGAGGTAGCTCTGACACAGCTTCCCATCAATGATCTCATTTTAGCTTCCCATCAATGATCTCATTCCTGTAGAAATGACCTGGGTATCAGGTGTGGTGCCACAGACAGAGTGACTTAAGGGCTATTATATCTGCTATATGTTCCATAGGACACTAGTCATTAACCCTTTTACTGGTGGTCCCATAGAACAGGAGCCAAAGAGCTTTTCTCCCAGTTTCCATGCCTCCCTAGCCCTGCATGCCTTCCATGTTAGCTGGTTTAGGTACAACCCAGCAGCTTTAACACAAGTGGTGGGGGAAGGAGGCTGGTGTGATAAGCAGGTGGGTGCTGGATGGATCTGGTCATGGATGAGGGAGAGGACCCTACATTTCTTACTTCTTAAAGGGCTCTACAAAAACTAGAGCTGGTGCCACCCAAAGCATAAAGCTGGCTGACAAGCTTTTCTTTCTCCAATCTTTTCCAAGCCACATTCCCATAATCCCTAAGAGAAGGGGCTATACATTCCTAATTGGACTTTTCATTAAGCACTGGCAGGGATATTATTTTCTTTGTCTCTCTTTCTGCCACCCTTCCCCTCTCTCTTACACTAACTCTTCAGCCAAATGAAGGATTTGTATTTCATCAAAACAAACGGAAGGGAGCAGGAGCAGCCCAGTTTGTGAGACTCCTCAGTACTGCACAGAAAAGCCTGCATTTGTGTGGCCCATCACACCCTGAAAAGGGAAGATGAGTTTGCGTGCTGTGAGACCGCAGCTACAGAACTTTATTCTTCCAATGCTGTAAAAGTGAACCTGTGTGTGTGTGTGTGAATAAATAAATGTGTTAGTCTTTAAAAGTGCCACAGGACTCCTTGTTTGCTCTATGCGTGTGAGATTGCTTTGCAATACTTCCACCTGCAGAATAAAATACAGAATGACAGGATGGCAGTGTGAGTGTAGCTGGGTCAGTCCCAGGATACTAGCGAGACGAAGTGGGTGAAGTGGTATCTTTTATTGGACCGACTTCTGCTGGTAAGAGAGAGCCAAGCTTTTGAGTTTACCCAGAACTTTTCTTCAGGTGAGCCATAGACACCAGATTGTAGGGTGGGGAAAAACATAGCGGCTGTTGCTCCTTTATGATTGTGGTTCCTTACTTAATCACTTTTCAAGCATATCCATTTCTGCCAGTGTAAGCAGGCTGAGTTTTCATGTACTCCCTTGATCATTGTCAGAAAAAAAACACCAAGAAGACATCTCTTTATAGGTACCAAAATAGCACCATACATGACTTCTCTTTCAGTTGGAATACAAAAGTGCATTTTAGGCCAATTTCCTTTACTTTTAAAGGTTGTCCCCCCCTCCCCCCCGCCCTCCCCCTCCCACACACACTGTTGGTTAATGACCAGTTAAGAGCTTGAAACGGAAATCTATTTCCTTTACCCAACACTTTTCCTCCATTGTGTGAAACCTTCATTGATTAAAAACAGTCTGGCGGCATAGTTAAGATACACAGGCACAGAAAGGGAGACCTTGGTGAGGAGCTGAGTTCCTTAAATGCCACAGGGCAGCATATAAATCCATTCAGTGAACTTTGAATGGCATACTGATATGGACACAGCATCTTTCACATACGGCACTTATCAGAGTGTCAAATATGCAGCCTGTGGGCTGCAAAAATCTCTTCCATCTGGCCTGTGACTGTGCTTCATGGGACTACGCTCTCTCTCCCTAATAGAGAGCATGCCCTAGTATTTCAATTTATGGGACGTACAGTGCACTTGAAGTACATTTAAGTCAAAGCTGGACCACCAGAGCAAATGACTTTGACACCCCAACGTGTGATAAGATTAATATTTGCCCTTCTCATCTCAAAGCACGTAGTCACACAACGCTCGTGTGAGGTGTGGGAAGCAGCATCCCCATTTTACAGCTAGGGAAGCTGGAGTAGAGACTTAAGTGACTTGTCCCTGGTCACAAAAGACGGCCATGGCAGAGCAAAGGAGAAAAGCAAGATATCCTGATTTCCAGTCTTGGGCCTTAACCCTTGTAGTACCCGTCCCCCGTGGGAGGGTTTCCCTTGAGGGCTGGGCCAACTTAAGGCGACATACACAAAGCCGCGTCCACACTGGGCTTTTAAGTTGATTTAAGCATTCCTTAAATTGTCTTAATAACAGCTTAAGTTGCCTTAATAACACCACCTCTGAAGGTCGACTTAAGCCTTAAGTTGACTTCTTAAGTTGACTTCAAGCCAGTGTGGACGGGGACTAGCGCTAAGTCCACCTTATTAAGTCAACTTAAAGCCAATGTGGACGGTAATGTCTACTGTTAAATACATTTAACAAGCTTGACTTAAGTCCACTTAAAGTGGACCTTGTTACGTTGACGTAACAGAGTCAAGTGTAGACATAGCCAGAGAGCCTCAGGCAGAAGGTGTCACTGCTGTTGATGGAGTCACACATTACTGTAACGCCAAGTGTTACCCTTTGTAAACACACTCCAGCAACAGTACAATTGTTCAGCCAAGAGCAAAGCTGCTGTGTTGCCCTCCATCCGGCAGGAAAATGCTCCAGTTTCCTCAGGCTCCTTTTATTGTTCTCTTGAGCTTCTGATAACTGTCAGCCTCTTGCTCGATAGAAGGCGTGGAAGCCAAAACACTGGCAACCCCACCAGCAGATTCAAAAGGGTGATTAAAATGTGAGCAACTGGCGCTGTCTTGCTGCCAATTGGCGTACAATGGCAGAGACAGCTCAGCTTCCATGGAATAGATACAGAAGGCAGGCACGTCACAAAAGGCCTGGGGGTTTCACACAACACCTTTGAAAAAACCTGTAAGCCTTCCTCCCACCACTCCAAAAAACCAGAGTGAACCTGAACAGGAACCTTCACTGTGCAAAAAGGAGGAGTCAGAGAGAAGCTGATCAAGAATAACCGAGACAGATTTTCCTTTTTAAACAACCACCCCCAAATGCACAGAATTCAATGGACTTAGAAAACTTTGGGCGGGGAAGGAGGTCACGTTCTGGACCTAGCTATCTTGGCACGGTCCCTTTAAATCTCTCAACCCTAATGGCATTGTGGTGCTTCAGCTCAGCACCCCTTGTACCTTTTTTATAGGTACACTGTGTAATCAACGCTGGATGCATCACCCATTACTAATAACAACCTTATATGGCAATGACACTGTGGTTTATAGCATGTTCCTGTTTTGATGCATATAGACTCATTTGTTTCCCTCGCTGAAGTTACACAAAAGGGGGAAAGGACTTAGGGCTTCTTTTCCTCCCACAAGAACTCCCTCAGTGCTTTCCTGCTCTGTGTGCTGCTGCACGTTTCCATGGGACAGACATTTCCTCTCTGTATTCTTTGCTCCAAGATTTCGTTAGTTTAGAGTTATCTGCCCTGAACTGCATTTGCTGTTTATTTAGCCTCTAGTGAGTGATCCAGGTCTTTCTGTTCGGGCTGGATTATTGCTCTTCATTTTGTAGTTCTTTCACATTATGTATGAGCTGCAAACATGCAAAACTTTCCAGCCGTATAAAAATCTGGGTGGAATCCACAGCTCCCATGGGACTTCAGTGGAAGCAGCTCTTCAGCGTCCCTGGAAAATGCTCATTATTTGGGTTGCTTGTGTTTTCCTGTCCTAGAGTCAGAACATATAACTCTGTATTTATCAATATTAATTGCTTGTATTCTGGTGGAAGCTACATAAAGATAGGATTCTACCCCTATGACCTTACAATCTATTACAAATGACATGTGGAGGTTAGGGTAGTGGGAAATAGAGTGATTATAGACAATTTACACACTTTAAAAAAGTATCTGTCACTCATATAGTAGAGGGGCTGTTACTGGGGGTGGCTAATTTCTGGCAGGAGTGAGTCTGAAGAAAGACTTGAACGAGGAGTGGCGAGGCCTTAAAGACCAGCTCAAGAAGGAGAATCCCTGTGTGGGAGAAGTGTGATGTGAGCAGTCACAAATGGGAACAAAAGGATCGTTAGCAGAGCGACTGACTGGAACGTGGACATGGTGATAACAGCCAACTAGAAGGGAGGTGCCATGTTGTGAAAGGCCTTGATAGTGAGGACACATGAGGTGGTGGAAACAAGAAACCAGAGCAGAGCCGAAACATGGTGTCTATTTCCTGAAGCACGTTTTTTCTCTCTCTCTCTCCTTAGCTCCATCTAGTCTGTCTCTATAATTATCTTGTCAAAACAGTCAACTTGTATATTTATGGGAATCCCAGCTATTGCTTTCAGAGAGTTAAAGAGCTGAAAAATCGGGTAACGGTGAGATTAGACTGTCTGTGACATTTGATGTTCATGTTTGTTTCTCTTATTTTCTTTGAAGCTGGATGACATAGCTCTAACATTACGTATGAGTTACTTACGGCTCCCTGGAACAGCAAGGTCAACTCAGCCCTTCATTCTTCTCAGGTAGATAAATTAAGCCGTTGATAGTTTCGTGTTTGTGCATCTTTTGGTTTAAAAACAGACCTTGTCTGCTCTGTGTGGAGATTAAAGTTCTTCTGTTACATTTTATGGGAGGCGGCTATAATTGGGGGGTTTCCCCAGTTCCTTTGGCCTCAGTTTTCCCACTTCCTATTGAGGAAACTGTAGATTGGTTGGCCTTTGCTCTCAAAGGGCAGGCTGGATTTCAGTGGTGCTTGAGGCATGTAGCTGTAAAGGGCTTTCTAGATTCTTCAGGTTGAGAGAGACTATTTCAGTGAAAGAGATTTTTATTTTACTTTGGTTTCTTAGTTTCAGGATTTTCATATAGAGCCGATAAAGGAGCAGACACTGTCACCCTTACTCATGTTGAACAGCATCAGAATAAATGGGACTATGCATGGAGTTGCTGTGAATAAGAGTGGCAGGATCTCACCTTGCAAGCTAGAGCCCTGTGATATCAGTGCAATACTCTCTGCTTACCTTTGGCGTTATTTCACACTGCCTGGTTTAAGACCAGTGTTCTCATTGGCTGCGTCTACACTTGTAAATTAAGTCGACTTAAACTTGTTTAAATCAACTTAATTTACTCTGCGTCTACACTACACTTTCCTCAAGTCGACTTAAGCAGCTGGAAAAATTAAGTCGACTTTGTAAAACCTCCTTTTAAGTCGACTTTAGAAAGTCGACTTAAGCCAGTGTAGACATGGAGTAGTCCTAAGTCGACTTAGTCGACTTAGGGGGCTCCAGGGCTTCCCCACTGCCGTCCCTGCCAAGGTGGCTGTCACAGCCACAGCCTGGCATGCCCCCCCAAAGGGCAGGACAGAGCCCTGCCCCTATGCCCTGCCAGGGTCCCTGTCCCATTGTACCCAGTTACAATGGGGCAAAGGCTGAGTCCCCCGGCACTTGGCAAGGGGTGCCCCCCGCCACCATGGACCTGTCCCAGGTCCAACTAGCCCCTACAAGTCGACCTCAGCGTCCAGTGTGGACACTATAGGTCGATTTTGTAGGGTCCCCTCTAAGTCGACTTTAATTCACAAGTGTAGACATAGCCATTGAGAGTTAGGTGCCTTCATACCTGTGAGGTGGTAGGACAATCTCAGTTGTTTCTTTCTTAGCCAAGTGCTGCGATGAGCACAACCGAATCACTGCCTCAATCTTTTAATTTGTCCTTCCCCCCACTTTTCTCTGGAAAAAAAAATCAATGAGAAACAAAGCTAAACTTTGACTCTTTGTTTTTGTTTTGAAGGACTTTGTTATCAAGCTTAAATACACCTCTGCGCTCTGAAAATTTTGGCAGTTATTTCAGTTGACAGCAATAAATACCTCTCTGTTGAGGGTTTGGGTAATAAACTGGAGCCCCCCACCCTGTGACGGAACTCATGACTGTTGGCAAATCATGACTTCAAAAGACGGCTCTCATTTCTTGAAGCTTATCTCACCCTCTTATCTACCCATCCAGCAAAGAACAAATGTCAACACAATTAAGGCATGAAGGTGTGGAGCCTTGGATTCAATCGCACCCTGCTAACCAGGAACAGTGCTGGCAAAGTGCTTGTCAACAGCTTCATATCAGCCACAAACAGTTGGATTCGGTCTTGCCAGCGCCAGCCCCAGCCCCAGAAGTCTTTCTATAGGTAAATTTGCTAAACACTGTCATCTAGTGGTGAAAAAGATGCACCAAGTTGTTTTGAACGGAATATTCCCGTATAATTATGCAGTGCTGTTGTACCCGTGTCGGTCCCAAAATGTTAGAGAGACAGAGACAAGGTGGGTGAGTTAATAGTTTCAGAGAACCAACGTCTGTTGGTGAGAGAGACAAGCTTTGCTGGACACTAACAATCACAGTCTGAATAAAGACAGTGCATTTATGGCTTATTACTACAATCTGTAAGAACCCCTTTCTGCTCAAGATTGAACCTCAACGCATCACACTATGCCAATTACTTTTTATAGCAGTGTTAACAGCACCAGATGATCATAGAATTTTAGAAATGTAGGACTGGAAGGGACCTTGATAGGTCAGCTAATCCAGTCCCCTGCACCAATGCAGGGCTAAGTTCTATAACTCTCCCAAACAGGCATTTGTCTAACTTGTTCTTAAAAACCTTCAAAGACTGTCCTTCCACAGCCTTCGGGGTCGGCTCCCTGGGGGGCAGAGAAGGCTGGTGGGCCTGCCATGCTCCCCTGCAGTGTGGGGGTGGGGTGGGGCCCCACCCAGACCAAGTGGCCCAGAGGTCCGCTCCCCCCAAGGGACGGCCCTGCTTCAAACTCCCTTCTTCACTAGCTCCCATTGGTCACTTGGTATCTGACTTTTAAGCTCCACTCTCTTAGGTCAAACCTGCCCCTCATTAGCACACACAGGAAGGATTATCAAAGGATGGGAGACAAGTCCACACTCAGGAAGCTAGTGGGCCTTGCTCCTGCACCCAGTCCCCACACACACAACTCCCAACAGACCACACTGAAACTTTAAGCAAACCAAAAGAAAAATCAAAGAGACAAACAAGTTCACTTCCTCCAAGCATTAGTGCTCATTTATGTTCATTATGGGATTATTGCTTACTAATAAATCCTTTGGAAAAGTGTCCAAACTACAGTGTGTCATCCACAAAATAGGAGCTCATGCCTCACCATACCAACTCACGAAAGTCAAGCCCGCACTGCAGTTTGGCTCCATGGAAGCAAGGAGGGATTTAATCCCCACTCAACATTTAAGAAAGGAAGAATCGTGCACTGAATGGAAGCTGACATTTGCCAATTCAAACCTAATGTTGCGGATGGTAGCAATTTAAGATTAGCTTTGCGTGAGTAGGTGCCTTTCCTAGCATGGTCTAAAACAAAGTAACTGTAGAGTTAAAACTCACCCTCCTGGACTTTGCTTTATTAAAAAAGAAACTAACAATAACATAGACGTTTCGCTCAGGCCCTCTCTCTGAAACAGGAGTAATCCATCATTGAAACAACTCACCAAGGGCTTGTTGGATTCTCTCTCATTCTCTATCACTAGTAATTTATAAATTAAGATGAAGACAGTTGAAGCTCTGGATTTCATTTATTCCAGCTGCAAAGGCTGGCTGTTCTTACATCAGCTTGAGGCAGCAAATGCAGTGATACATCAAAACCCTGACGTCTCAACTGATGTGATTGCAAGAATGTGTCTCAGAAACTCAAAAGCACGAGGGGATAAGTCAACTAAGCACAAAATATGCAGAGAGACCCAATAAATAGTTCACTACTTGCCTCATGCTCCTATCATTGCCCTACATTGTTGAGGAAATAAACAAGTCTCTCTCACTCCCAAAAGCCAGGGAAGCTACAGGACCTGATGTTGTCTGTCCAGAATTTTAAATTCCAAAGGGGTAGCCGTGTTAGTCTATTGTAGAAAGACAACAGAGTCTTGTGGCACTTTTAAAGACTAACATATTTATTAATCGCATGAGCTTTCGTGGGAGAAAATCCCACTTCCTCTGATCCAAAGGAAGGAAATGGCTGGCAGCACTGATCTCCAATATCCCTTCTTCAGTGCTTGTCCTGAGGAGCCACTACTAGGGTTACTGCAGTTGCCACGCCCAGGAAGCCAACTGGTAAAACTCCAGTGTATCATTCCACATCAGTCTTCTGCATGGTGTACAAGTTCATGGAGCACTTATTACTGGTGAGGATTGTGTTGCTTGTTGAAGCAATTATACAAATGAACAAGTGGATTTCTGACCAGATCACAGCTCCATCAACCAAGGATAAGCCTTAACAACACACATTGAGAAGGGATTCTAGTTAAAACTCAAGACTTGAGCAGCTTTCTTAGACTCATCTGCCACCTACAACCCCACAAGGAAGGATAACCGTCTTCTGAAAGACAGCACAATTATCTCATGCAATGCAACAATAAAATTCTTCCAAGAAGTTCTCACCAGTTGGAGGTTTTACATTTTCCTTGATCACCAGCCCAAGCAGGCCACACACTCTCAATGCTGGCCTCCCACAGGGATCAGTCATTGCATTGATCCACACAAGTGACCTTCCCAAACATTATTATGGGAATTTGTCTATGCTGATGGTGTTGTTCTGACTACACAGACACAGGATTTACCTACAGTGTAGCAAATGCTGACCAAGCCCCTTAACACGATGGAAAAGTATTTCCTATAATGGCAGTTAAAACCAAGAACACCAACTTCGTTGTGTCAGCATTCCAAACATACAATACAAAGGCTAAGGCAGAACAGTACATGGACTTCTGTGGCCAGCAGAGAAGACATGCTCCCACCCCAAAATAGCGTGGTGTGACATTACATCAAAGCCTAACATATCACCAGCACCTAAGATATCAAGATTGCATTCCCCCCCCCCCCCCCAAAAGCTATGTGCTAATTCAAACAAATTTACTCAGAGAAGTCCTATGGCTTGGGTTATGCAGGAGGGCAGATCAGGTGATCACGGTGTCTCTTCTAGCTTTGTAATCTATGTATACCGAATGAAAAGCCTTGCTAGTGCTTCAGATTTACCTTCCAAATGTGGTTAGATTTGGAGTACTCCCTGCAGCTATTTCAGGTAGAGGAAAGGAGTAAGAAATATGTGCTTTTACTTTGCCAACTAGGGCCTGTTTTCTCCTTCCTTGTGCCATGTGTTGGCCATATGCATTCCTGTGGCATTCCTGTGCATCCTGTTTGAAGGAGAGCAGTGATTTCCGTGAAATTTAATGAGTCACAATCACCTTTGCTCCAGTTTCACAAAAGATATTTGACCATGTAGTCGTCTTCTTCTTTCTTCTTTCTTCTTCTTTGAAAGTCATTGTTTCTGCCAAGCAAACTGGTTTCAAAATTTGTTTTTTTAAACATGGTCAGTGACCGGTGTTTTTTTTTTTAAATCAAGGTGAACCCATGAAAACCCATTTTACTTAGAGTTGTATGGGAACTTTCTTCAGACTGCTAATGTTATTGTTTTGCAGCAAAGTTCAGTGTTAAAGCGATTTCTTAAAATTTAACAAGCTGCAAAAGTTAGGCCTTAGCTACTCTGAAAAACTTGGATCGATTGAGCAGCCAATGTAGACCTGCTCAATCAATCCCAGAAGCGCTTTCTGGTCAACTCTGTAACTCCACCCCTCCAAGTGGTGTAAGGCTGCGTCAACTGGAGGGCACTTCAAGTTGATGGCGCTGAGTGAAGACTGTGCAGGCAGAATGCCATCGATTTAACCCAACAGTGTAGATTAGGCCATAGGCTCAATCCAATGTGCCGTGCAGTTAGCATTTCAGTTTCATTGTGAATGCCATATGCCACCCTGTAGCAACTGCATTTTGAGTTCTGCAGTATACAAAAATTCTCAACTGCTGACCATATGGTTTTAATACAGCAGATTGGGTAACCTAGCCTGCTGTGGCTTCAGCAGAAGCAGAAAACTATGTACTGAAGTTAATGCTTACTAAAAATACCTGCCATGTAAAAGGGACACATTATATGCTACACTGAACTGTGCTATATGATTATTCCTTAGCCCTTCATGGATTTCTTTAGTGTCAGGGCAGAAAGTTATAGTAAAACATGGTATCAGGCAGGTCGGGCATGGCTAATAAACATACAAGTATAAACAAATGTAAAAGTGATGAGAATTACTGCGAAGAAGACCAAAAAATCTAGCAGCTCCTTTAAACAAATATTAAACTACTGGACAGCCAGCCCCTTCCCGAACCCATCTCTTTAATGCTTTAAAAGACAGGACACAATTTTGAAACATGACCAAGGGTTTGATTCGCAAAGGTTCTCAGGCACTGACGACATTCTCAAACCCAGTTCAGCTACTGCCTAACTCTGTAGATGCCTTTCCACTATTGGATGGTGGAATGAACAAATCGCACACTCCATTAAAGGTGAGGAAATCAGTGGAAGCAAGGGGAGAGACCTGGGATGTGTTAATGCCAATGATTTTGATGGCCTTGTGAGCTACTGTAGCAGATTTTACTGGTTATTCCCCATTTAAAGTCATGCTCAGAAGGAAAATGAGGCTTCCTGGCAGTGCTTCATTTGAAATGAAAGAGGTTCCAGGGCTCAAGCAATTTTTTTTACATTCATAACTGATGCAGTAAGTCCAGGGGTGTGATTTTTAATGAATTAGAATTGAAAGAAAACAATGAGGCTTATATACAAAACATGTCGTTAGATCAAGATAAAATAACAAATATTCTTTTTTTTTTTTTGTAAAAGTTAAATTACCCTTAGTTGAATGTGCTAAGGAAAAAGTCAAATTGTTCTTTGATCAATAGAAGTCCAAACAGCAAACTTACATCAACCTTGGAGTGTCGATTAATCAGGGTAAGTTGAGGCATGTCCCAGTGATTCTAAACTTCCAGTTGGAAAATAAGTGAATTTTTCCGGTGCAGAAATACTAAAGGAGGCCCACATCAATATGAAGTGAAGCTATTTCAACACACCAGGTACAAATTGTGATGGGATTGTAGCAGCAGTACAGCCCCCCCCCCAACCCCCATCTCCCTCACTATCAATTTTTGTGGCGGACGGGAAGGGGCAGGTGAGCTGTGACCTATAGACACCTTCTGCTGAAGTCTGCTTTGCCCAAGTGCAATCTAGCGCTCATATAGGATATAGTGATTCAGAGATACTCACAATTGCTGCACCACACAACTAATCATGGCCCATGAAGCTGCTATTGTTTCTGTGGAACGAGCTTTAATCATGAATAGAGTTTTCCCTTGGTTTGACATACCTCAGAAAATCCCCCCCCTCTCCCAAATATATATTGTGCTGGACGCCCTGGAAGCTTTTTGTCCCCTAACTCTATGGCAGCGGTCCCCAACTGTGAGGCATGCTTCCCTAGGGGGAACCCAGGGAAATGTTGGGGGGCACACCTGCCCCCACACAGGGCAGAGAGGGAGCACTAAACAGCCCCGCTCTGCCCCACCTCCCACAACCGTGCTCCTGGCTGCAGCTCAGCTTTCAGATGACCATGGCTCCAGCCGCAGCCCCAACTTCCAACCGTGGCACCCAGGGGTTGTGGACAGGAGGGCAATGCCACAACTGAAAGAGTTTGGGAACCATTGCCCTATGGTGTTATATGGGATTTTTACATTTTGTTATATGGGCCCTTCGATATATTGTTAACATAGGTTTGTAGATAGGAAAATGGACTCCATCTTGGATAACCTGGAGTCTGCCTCGTGGCTGGCAGTGTGCCACAGGTTGGCATCTTGCCAGCTAACTAATATCCTTCCAGTGATGGGAAGCTCTGAGAAATGATTGTGTACCCGCGGTGGAGTTTAAGCAGGAAGGTTTCCAACACTGTGATTGGAGAAGATCCGAGTCAGGGAGTGTATATAAGCCAACGAGCCCAATGGCTTGGGGCTGCCCATTATAGTGGTAGCGTAGAAAGATTTGTTATTTGCGTGGTGTCGGATGAGGAAGAGAAGTAGACAAGAAGAAGATCTTACCATCAAATCAGAAGAGGACTAGAAGAAGAGGAAACTACTTGATGGAGCCTGGTTCCAGCTGCAGATCTGGAAGAGATTGTGAGCAGCACTCCCTGCAGGGGAGAGAAGAAAGAAAGCAAAGTGTTAGCAAACCCTGGGGAACCAAGGGTTTAGAGCAGGGGTGTCAAACTCATTTGCTATGCTGGGTCCGATTGACTTAAAAGTACTTTGAGTGGACCGTACAAACCATAAACCAAAATACTACAGCACGCTCGTGGCATCATGGAGTGCTGTCTGTGTGAAACTGTGCGCCACGTTACCACTCTCTCGCTCGCTGTTAGGGAGAGAGTGGGGGTTTTGCAGAGCGCAGTCTCGCATACCCAGCACACCATGATGTCATGAGACCTGACACTTTCATGGCATTGTGGAGCACTGGGTATGTGAGATCACATGCTTTCTGTTAGAGATAGAAGGTGGTACTACAGAACACACTCACGGGCTGCATGGAAGAGCTTCACGGGCCGCACTGAGCCCACAGGCTGCCTGTTTGATGCCCCTGCTTTAGAGGTTAGTGAGAACGGAGTTCAACGCCCATTATCGCAACAGCAGTGTTTTGCTTATTGGGATTTGTGGTCCAATGTTACTTTGTTTATTCATTTCCCTTATCCCATCTGTTTGCAACACTAAATAAATCTGTTTACTTGTTTTTCACCTTATCAAGTGTCTACACTAAGTCAAACAGACCTGGTGATAGATTCAGGCAATCAGGGCAAACAATTGCGCACAGATTTTTGTTCAGGAATTGCGGTTGAGTGCACCCCCTCAAATTATTACATTATTAATAAGATCCCTTTCAGAACAATTAGAATGAACAAAGCAGAGGTTTTTTTAATGCAGCTTTGTCTCCTAAATACAGATCGTAATTGCCATCTGGATGTCTTTCAGGTGGGCTGGATATGGCCAAAAAGCCGGAGCAAAATCTGGAATCAATGGAAGAAAGAAAGTCTCTTAGGGATGAACGAAACATCTGCCAGTAGGACCACCCTTTTCTTATGGGAAACATGAGGCAGACCAGAGCACCCAATCTGGTACCTTTCATACATGGGTTATGGACACTAGAACGGTGACCTTAATTGTCAGGAAACATAGTCTGCTGTGTAGTGGTCGCTGCGTTAGTCCCAGGATATTAGCGAGACAAGACGGGTGAATAATCTCGTTTATTGGACCAACTTCTGTTAGTGACACTTCAGACAGGAGGTTGAAAAGGAGCTACAACAGCACATTTAATATTAGGAAAGATCCCGTGTAGCGACCTTGTGAATAAGAGGATGTCTGATTGGGCTGGAGAATGACATGCAGGATCAGATAGGTTGACCCTCTGCTACCAGACCTGAGTGTGCAGCTGAGAAGTGTGCGCTAAGGGAGTTGCATTGAAACCCCCAAACACAGGCCTGTCTATAAGGATCTTATGAGCAGTTTAACCAAGGTATACACCTGTGTATCCTCAGAACTGGTGGAAAGCTTGCTGGATTTCAGCAGGAATGAGAAGATGGTATTTGATTAGTCTATTGGTTTTTATTAATTAACCGGACGGCTCAATAACCAGGTATATTGTTGCTGAGTTTAGATGGAGCAATCAGGCCTATGACAGAGAACCAGCGTGGATTGTAATGTTGGTGGAGTGGGCCAATTGCTCCATGAGGTCTGAAAACCAAGGATGTCTGGGCCAGTGCAGTGCAATCAGAATCACTATAAGCTGTGGTCTCTTTCCCTGTTAGGTGGTGCGTGTTGAGCCCGTGGCTATACCTGGGAGAAAGCATCAATTCCCCTGGATTCCTACTCTCGCTCCTCCTGCCCTAGAAGTTGTTCCTGTTGCAACTGGAGCTAGATGTGAAAGATCACATGTCGGGTTCCCAAAAGGCCTGGCTCTACCCTTGAACATCCTGTGATGAAGACACCATTACCACTGGTCTCCATGTTTGTGGCTCAGCCAAGCCAAGCTACTGTGAAACAGCCTAGGTGACTTTAAACCCACATCAGCCCTGTCCTCCCGCTTTCTTTGGACCCAGAAACAATATGGAATATAAATCTTGGTACCCTCCATTGGCTAGGGCAGGCTCTACCATTCCAATTTGGAGGAGGTGGTAGATTTGCCTGCACATAGCCTTCCTCTTGGGCTGTGTCTACATTGGCAACTTAGGTCAACCTAAAGAAGCTTAAGGCGACCTACACAAAGCCGCGTCCACACTGGGCTTTTATTAAGTCGACTTAGTACTTCCTTAAGGCGACTTAATAACAGCTTAAGTCAACTTAACACCAACTCTGAAGGTCGATTTAAGCCTTAAGTCAACTTCTTAAGTTGACTTAAAGCCAGTGTGGCTGGGGAATAGCGCTACGTCGACCTTATTAAGTTGACTTAAAGCCAGTGTGGACGGCTATGTCTACTGTTAAGTCGACTTAAAGTGTAGCCACTCTGTTAAGTCGACTTAACTTTACAAGTGTAGACATAGCCTTGGCTAGGCTGATGTGGGTGGGGAAGTGAGGATCCTGTCAAATTCTGTGGTTTAATCACTGGAGGAAAAAAGTCTCAAACATTTGTCCACAATAGTGGCAAATCAGGTGTAAACAGGAAGAAGAGAGGAAGAAAAAAAAGGCTCAGCATGCACACACGTCTCACCATTCCCTGGAAATGTTGGCAGGTAGCAGTCTTTGATTTCACATGGGGCAAGAGAATGAGGGTATGCTTACACTGATGGCAGCAAATTTGCCACTGTCAGATCAATTTTTTCCAGATCGACTGAGTGTTCAGTAAAGCCATGCTCAGTCAATCTGGAAATTGCCTTAATAAAACCAACCCCTTAAGTGGCATACTGCTGCGTTGATAGGGGCACGTTTCCTGTCCACGCAGCTCAGTGAAGATGGCATGCTAAATAGGAGTGACGAAGTTGATGGGCGGTGTGCAAGCTCCTCTGTGTAGCTTACAGAACTCCCACTGACTGCTGCCAAACTTTACCAGCAGTATAGACTGGATCTGAATCACCTCTGGAAGAACAATCCTGGTGTTTCCCAAGCTGTGAAAGAAGAGACGGCCTACTATGGGCATACATAATTGATCACCAATAGCCTGCCAATGCTTCCCACAGAGAATAAACAGCTTACACTCTCTTGGCTAAATTTTATTAACAGAAGGGACAAGCTATGTTTTTTGTCATGTGCTTCAGATATAGCTTTTTTCTACCACCTCCCAACCCAAAATTACCCCGTCAATACAGGTTTGCTACCAAAAACATGCTTTGCAGAAATATCTGCTTCTATAGCAATAGATGCCTTCTTGTGCATCAAGTGAGGCATCTGAAACTAAAGCAGATGTGATGGAAATTTTCTTTAAATTGGATACCAATCTACCAGAGCTTGTGGGGAATGTGAGAGAACAGGGCCTCAGTATAACTAAATACTGCTCTGGTGGGTGGACCGGGGAGTAGAGCCGCAGCAGAAGGCTTCTGCTGTAATCACTATAGTTTCAGCAGAGAGCTGATTTTACGCATCTGGCAGTGAAAACTTAGGGTAGGGTTTTCTTTTGTAAAGCACAGTTTATTTTCAGCTGCCTATGCACCCTTAAACCAGATAGCCAGGACAGGACGGTACAGGTGCATTTTACAACTCACTGGAAAATATTTTTGGGATTTGTTTGTCTTAGACCTGCTCTTGATTCCTGGTCTATTTTTGGCTGAATGCTGTAGGATAACTATGGAGTAATAGCAAAAAACTGTGCAGGAAAAAAATCCTAGTGATCCTCTAGCAGTTCTTTGCTTAGTGCTGTGACCCTTCTGCTTAGAGAAAATGCAAAGGCTTCAGCGTACTAGGAGTCCAGAGAGGCACGTCTGTGCTTTTCCACTGAGAAGACTGCTGAGAAAGCAGGGCTGGGGACTGTCCTAAAATGGCTGCATGTAGCACACAAGTTTCCTATTCAAAAACTGGCCCTAATGACCCCACTACAAAGGCGAAGCGTAGACAGAGGCAGGAACCAGATCTCCCTGCTGCCAGCAAATTTCAAGCAGCCCAGGAGTCCTGACCAGAGCATGTCCACTGCCACAGAGAGAGGGAATCTGGGCTACATACTCCCCCCCCCCGACCCCCCCGTCAACCCAAATCATGATGCTTTGGAAGGCAACTGTGGCCCTGCCATGTTAGCTGAGCTGTTGACTGGCATTTCTGGGGTGCGCCTCAGTTTCCTGGGCACTTTCTTCAGTGTCTTAGCTTACTGGTCCCCCATACCTATCTGCTGCCACCACCACACTCTTGTACCAGGGGCCTGACTGCTTGCTTTCTGAGGCTGGGGTGGGAGGACACTTTTCCCCTTCAGGACACTGTCCCACAGGGGCTGAGCAGAGCACAGAGCCTGCCCTAATCCTTCTATGCCTTTTTCGCCATGATCAGAGCTAATTTGAGGGGCGGCCATGGTAGATGGGCCCACAATCACCTGCAGCTCCATGAGGTAAATTCTAAGAACCCTTTAAAAAAGTCAGTAATCCCACACGAACACTGGAGACAGCTAAGTGGGTGTGGGGGAAGCAGGGGGGTGGGAAGAACCAAGGGGCAAAACCAGTTATGAAAAAGGTACAAAAACTGACAGCCTGCTTTGCCTTTGCAGGCAGAGAAAATTCTGGAGGGCTTTTTTCTGTGAGTTAGTCCAGCTAGTCAAAACAGCTGACTGCCTCCTTTAGCAGAGAAAGAAGAACCCCCTTGTAGACCCAGTGCCCCCAAAGCGAGAATTCACCACCCCCACACAGTTTATGCCTGAAACACTAAACATTTGGTCTGCAGAACAGTTAAGCCACAGCTAAAAAAAGCAAGATGAGTGATAAGAGTCTTATTTTGTCAACTGTTCCCAACTCACACTTTGAAATTCTAAAGGTTAGACTCCATCGTTCCCCTCCCGGTACTACCCAGGCATCTGTAGTGTCTGTAGCTCTACCTACTATAGAAAAGCATCCCGGATGTCAATTCCTTAGCAAGGAGTGAGGTGTCTTTATGTCAGATGATAGCAACTAGGAATACCACTTACTATTATTCTGCACTCAGATGGTTACAGATTTGGAAGATTAATGCCCCAGAAGGAGAATGAAGAGAGAAAAGTGTGCAAGTTTGTGAATAAAAATGCTGATTGCAAAATGGGCCTGGAAAGGGATGTGGGGGAAGGAGCTGGAGGAAAGGTGCAAGAGATTTAGTCACAGCCAAGTAGACTATCCAGCTTTCACAATGCCTGGGTCAGCTGCCTACAGATTTTTCCTGCAGATTGCTCCCTGGAGGAATTTACTAGCACGTGAGCCCTTCCCAGAGTTAAACAGTTCACGATCCCTCCACCATCTCCTGCTATAAGAGAAATGCCCCCACAGGTCCACTTACGAGCATAAGACAGGGGTGTCAAACATGCACCCCTTCCATCCAGTCCATGACTGCACTTGGTGGGACCACAGTTTTTCCCTAATAGAGAGAGTGTGGTCTTACATACCCAGGGCTCCAGAATGCCAGGAGAGTCTCTCACAACATCATGGACCACTGGGTATGCAAGACTGCGCTCTGGGAGACCACACACTAAGAGAGCAAGTGAAAGAGGCATCACGGCACACAGTTTCACATACACAGCACTCTGCGATGCTGCGAGTGTGAAAGTATTTTGATTTATGGCATGTACAGCCCACTTAAAGTACATTTTAGTCAAATCTGGCCCACCATAGCAAATCAGTTTGACAACCTGGCTTAAGACTACAAGAGACAGCAGACCAGAATTTTGCCAGTTTAAACAGGGGTCTGGTCCTCACAGCTGAAACTATGGAGCAAGAAAAAGACACAAATGTTAACCAGTAGCCACTCAGCTTCTGCAGGGAGAAAGTGGAGGGTGGCCTGATTCTCCCATGTCTTGTTTGTCTCAGAGCCAAAGAGAAATGGGGACAGGATGAAGATACATGGGTGCAGTCTGGTCTCCCATGTTTAAGAAAGGTGAATTCAAACTGTAACAGGTGCAGGGAAGGGATATTAGGATGATCCGAGGAGTGGAACACCTGCCTTATGAGAGGAGACTTAAAGGGTATGTCTACACTGGCAACTCCCCATCCACACTGGATTTTAAGTCGACTTAAGAAATTCCTTATCTCAACTTAATAAAAAACCGCCGATTAGGTCGATTCCTAACCCTTAAGCCAACTCCTTAGGTCGACTTAAGCACAGTGTGGACATGGGTTAACCCTTAAATTGACTTTATTAAGTCAACTTAAGGGCAGTTAGGTCAACTTACTAAGTCCCCATTCAGGGTAACCATTTTGTTAAATTGACTTAATAAGGCCAACTTAAAGTCGACCTAACTTTTTCTAGTGTAGACATAGCCAGAACTTGGCTTATTAAGCCTAACTAAAATAAGGCTGAGGATAGATAGGATTGCTCTCTATAAATACATCAGAGGGACAAATTCAAGAGGGAGAGGAGTTACATTCAGTATTTATGTAGATACAAGAACAAATGGATGCAAACTAGCCATCAGGAAGCTTAGATTTGAAGTTAGACAGTTTCTAACAATGGAGAATGAAGCTGTAATGGCCTTCCAAAGGGAGCAATAGGACCAAAAAATATAACTGACTCCAAGACTAAGCTTGATAAATTTACAGAGAGGGATGACCTGATAGGACAGCCTAATTTGATTGATCTTTGATTACTAGCAGTAAATATGGCCAATGGCCTGTGATGGGGTAGGTTCTGAGTTCGTATAAGAATTCCTTCTGGCTGTCAAGTCTTGCCCACATGCTTAGGCTTTAGTTCATTACCCTATTTCAGGTTGGGAATGATTTTCTCCCAGGGCAGATTGGCAAAGGGCCTGGGTTGTTGTTTTTTTAACCTTCCTCTACAGGCTGTGGTACTATTCTCTTGTACTGTCAAGTCTTTAAATCATTGTTTGAGGACTTCAGTAACTCAGTCTTAGGTTAGGGGGTCTATTACAGGAGTGGGTGGGTGAAGTGCTTTGGCTTACATTGTGCAGGTCAGAGTAGATGATGGTCCCTTCTGAGCTTATAATCCATATTGGACACAGGAGTATGCATAAAAATGCAGCACCAACACATATTGCACTAGATCTTAAGTTATTGCAGCCTTAATCAGTTGAAGTTTAATCCCTCCCCACACAATTAGGCTTTGACATTCAGCCAACCATTTGCCAAAACAGGGTTTACAGAAGCTAGTGCCTAGATCAGTGGTCTTCAACCTTTTTTGGATCAGCATCCAGTTTTTCAATATTTTCACATTTGCAGTAAGTTTACCGCCCACCTACATAAATTACGTTTTATACATTGCCATTGTCTGTACATTAACTGTAGCACCCACCAAAAACCACCACGCCCACTAGTGGACAGTATGGCCCAGGTTGAAGACCACTGGCGTAGATTCTCCATTGTTATGTAGCTCTCAGTGAAAAGATGAAGTGTTGATATTTGTGATAGCTTTAAAAGTGAAAATCTTTCTGCATTCAAGCCTAACACCATGCTTCTAAGACTGGATTATGTGTCATCATTGTCAGTGGCTCCCCAATTTTTTAAGGGAACTCTCAGGAATTGCATTGTTCTTTGGGACCCACCTTTACACATACATTAAAACTGTATAGCAGTGGTTCTCAACCGGTGTCATGACACAAAAGTGCAACTACTGCAGCACAGCAGCTGAGTGAGTCAGCGGGTAGCAGCCTGGTGCCAAAAACTCCTCTGCTGGAGAGTTGGGGCAGTTGGCTGCTGACCCTTTAAAAACTGCCACTGAAATGCAGAGCAGCAGCAGCTGGCAGCAAGGGTGCTATTTGAAGCTTTGCCACTGAAAGCCCCCAGGGCAGCTGCTTTTCTGTGGTGGTGGGGGCTGCCTCACAAGCATCTCCTGGCCAAAACTACCTTTGCAGACCATTTTCTGTCAGCAGCAGGTGCCACTTGAAACTTACCCACTGCTGAAAATGGTGCCACTGGAGGGAACCTCGGCGTCACTCATGGCAGGGCAGCTTCCTAGTTGTCAGGAGTGTGAAGTGGCTGAGAACCCCTCCTTTATATAACTGACTTTAAACTATGCAACTTGCTAACTGCAACACTGACTTAGTATTATATTAACTTCAACCCTCTGCAGCCCCCTTCTTCCTGCCAAGCCCCCAAACTCCCTGCTATCAAGCTGCTGACTGCACTCACTGTTTCTGGCCGCTGCCCAGATCCCACTCCCTACACGGCAGTACCGGCCCAGGCAAACTGATAGCATGGGGTCTGTTCTTCCAGAGCACGTGCAGGGCAGGCTCAAAGCATCTGAAAAGTGGTCAGCCCATGACATAACACAAGTATCCCTGTCCTATCCTCACACCCTTTTAAAAAAAGATCCTGAATTGAGGCAACATATGTAGAACCATCTCCTGACCAACTGGGAAACATCAGTACTCTGATGACCCAGGCAGTAAAAAAAAAAATCAGTTCTCTCTACAAGCTCTACGTCTCATTATTCCAAGTCTTATTTGAGACAGCAACAATGGAGCTGATAATTCAGTCATAAGAGCAGTCTGCTGTGGTAATAATTAGAACATTTAATAACATTCAACAGAGCATAAAAAACAGTGCTATATTTTATTTCTTGTAAAAATCATTTATTCACATGCAGACTAAAACCAGTGTAAGAAAGTGTCCACCATTGTTTAGACAAATAACTATACTTAAATATAAGCGTCTGCAATTGGCCTGTATAAAAATAAGGTACTTTTTTTTTTTTAAACAGAAATCTGTTCTCCAGTTCTGATATTGATAAACAATACACAACTCTAATACATACAATTTAACCTGATCATTGTTTTCAATCATTCGATACTGCTAAGGTATTTTATGTGCAAAAATTTAAACATAGTTCTTTCAAAGAAAAATGTCCTACGGGTTTTAGAAAAAATAAGATGTTGAGCTTTAAATAAATCAAATCCTAATCAGTTTGTTCTCCAATCTCACAGTCCATACACTGTATTATATACAGATTTAAGTAAAATCTTGTGCAGGCCCAAAACTTAACGTCTGTGTCTGTTATGTCCTGAACGACTGCTACTATGGTGCTTGCCTTTATGAGATCTCTCAAAGGAATGGGACCGTTCACGCCTGTCCCTGTGATGTCCCCGTTCATGCCTGTGTTTCTTGGCAGTATCAGCATGATCCCTGGATTTACTCTGAGAACGTGAACGAGATTTTTTCCTTTTGTGACCATGTCTATTTACGCTCTTCAACTCATCCCTGCTGTGCTTGGCTTTCAGGTGTGGAGATCCGTGATTATGATGCCTGTGAGGACTGCCGCTGTGACTGCGGGACCTGCTTCTTGACCTTGAGCTGTATGTTCCTGAGAGACTCCTCCTATTATTGTAACTTACAAAAAAATTAAGATTAGGATATTTACATCTTTTTACACTGTGAAAATAAACTTATACAACTGCTTAAATTTTAAACAAAAGCTTTGAAAAAAGCCTAGACTGCAATAAGCATCCTATCAACTATGGGGCAAAAGGGTCCTACCATTAAACGAAGTACTTTAACAACACCCCCCTGAACTTTTGAAGAGTGAGCCACTAATCAAGAGCAAAGCAACTCAACTCAAGGTTCTGAAAGCTCAACATGAGCAACCATGTAGAGTAGACAGTAGTTCTTACTCTTTTGTACATGCTTTGGGCAATGAAGTGTTAACAGGTGACATGTCAAGTAAGTTTAATCAGAGAACTGAAAAGGTTCACATCCCTGGTATTGTTTAAGGCTCTTTACAAACTCCAGCAGATATTGCACTGATTAAAAACACTACTACAGGATTTTCTCTGCAACAATAGCTAGAGATTTGTACACGGGTTTAAATCCTAGCAGTTGAACCAACGATAAAGGGGTATCTTCAGAACATGATTTGATTCCTAAAATTATACATTTAAACGTATAACATTTGCACATCTTTATTCCTTAATGTAGCTCTTACATGCACTTCAAATATAAGGGAGGAGGCTTCAACATGCATTTCAAGTTTCAAAAACTGGTGCACTTCCATTACAGTTAGCTGAGACAGCTTTTCGGGAAGTGATTAAATATTATAAGAATTTTCTTGAAGTGGAAACTTTGTTGCAAATGATAGTTTTCAAATGACAGCTGTAAGAGTACCATATCCTCTGCCATAGTTGAGTTTTGGTATTATACTTTCTTATTCTTAAATATTTGTTTATGTTCTTAAACCACTGGTTGTCATCCACTGCCACATGGATACCAGAGTACAAGTGTGTGTTAGACACTACACTTTAAAACCAGCAATTCTTCTCTGGTTAGACCACCTATCTACTAGAGGAAATGGCATTTTGAATGATCTTCTTCAAACAAGTCATTTAGAAATCAAAAGAGTACTATTTTACTTACTGTCTCCTAGGAGTAGGAGATCTAGACCGCGACTTTGTTCTTGACCGTGATCTACTAGCACTTCTGCTGCTTCTGCTTCTCTTGCTTTCTTTCCTCATGCTTAAATTTAAAAATAAATAAATAAAATAAAATTACGCTTGGCAATAGCCAATGTTCACAAAACTAAAAAGCAAAGAACTTGAAAGTGCCTGACTGAACTCTGGATAGCTTAAGATGATAGATTTTTCACCTACCCGTTATAAGGACTCTTTGATGCTAGTTGCCTTTCTTCTGGTTCTTTTTTAATAGTTTTGGTATTCACAGATACTGGTGTTTTCTCCTCAGTTTTCATTTCTCTTGGGGAAGCTAAAAGTTACAGTAAACAATTCAAAGTTAAAATATTACACACTGGTGTCAGAATTTGGGACTTTTGGGGGGTACATTTTATGCTAATGCTAACTTGATGTAACTGCTAACTAGAAATTTTTAATGCTGACTGCTTGCCTTCCTCTTTCAATTTAGTAGCTGCTCCTGTAAGTGAAAATATTACATTAAAAGACACCAAGTCTATAAATCATAGGATGACAAATACATTGATGCATTACTTTAAAGATGCATCTATTCTTTTGCCCAAGGTAAACATAATATGCAGATTATGAAACAAGAGAAAGTAGGATACACCTCCATCAATATAGTAATACCCTGCTCTAACCCACACCTCTCCCACATTCCATTGCAGCGTGTCCTGAAGTCAGAATTAGACTGTTGGACCAACATTAGGGAGTCCACAGAATTTTGCACATGCTACTTCAAAGAGCTTTGAAAGTTCAATCACATTGCTAGTTCTCAATGAATAGCTGTTCAATTTCGTTTTGCATCTTTCAAAGTAAGGGTTAGTTTCTGTGCATTTGCTTTAGTCTTCAGATAATGGTCATTATTTATTGTGTTTGTATGTTGCTTAGCATAACAATATCTGATCTAGCTGTGACCAGTAAGTGGTACTGCAATTTAAATGTTAAAAAACGCATTGCAGGAGAGATCTATTGGTAAGCAGCATTAAGACTTGCATTTTTTAAAATGACAGTATACCTTTAAAGCCCCTTTAATTATTGGCTGGACTGGTCTTCTAAATGTACAACTACGGCTATGTTCTGGGCACTGTGGCTGTTCTATTCTATTGCCAAGTCAGCACTGCTACTGGAACATCAATTTCTGCATTGTTCAAATTGCAGTAGTCCTATTGTACCATAGACTGGTAAATAATACATATTGAAAGTTATTTTTTAATACTTGCTTATAAAACTACTCTCACAAAGGAACTGAGAAGCAAGTGCATCTCTTAAAATACGAGTTGAGTTGTGTCATGTCAACAGTGTCACTTTAAAACATGCCGTTGCTCTTCAGAAACACTGCCATCTGAAAATCCCACTTACCCACCCACATAAACCAAAATTACAAGCTTTCCGTAGTTATCATATACTTCCACAGTGAAACAAAAAAGAAATCTTGTGGCACCTTTAAAGCTAAATTTGTTAGCCTTTAAAAGTGCCACAAGACTCCTTGTTTGTTTTACTGAACTAGACTAACACGGCTACCCCTTTGGAATCTTCCACAATGAAGATATAGCGACATATGCTGAATTTGCATCAAATGGCATTAACTAAATGTATTATATAAAGCATTTTTTCTTCAATATCCCATTATTGCGGGTTGCCAGTAACTGGTCCCAAAGAAAATACAGTAACCAAAAGTAATTCAAGTGTCATCCTTTAACCATAGAAGTCTTACATAATTTCACAACTCAATGAAGAATGCAAATTCTACATCTCATTCCATCTACTGTATCAATATATAGAATCAAATAGATATTTTATAGCTAGATATCACTCTGCAGAATTGTTCCTTACACTGTAACTTACCTGGTTTGGAAGCAGGAGAAAAGCCACCCAATGTTGAAAGAGCTGGAGTACCATCAGGGTTTAATCCTTTTGCTTTTAGCTTAGCCTCCTGTAATGCCATTTTTCTCTTTTCTACTTCTTTATCCAGCAATTCATAATTAGGCTGTTTAAAAAAGGAATCTGTACTGTCAAGACTTTGGACCAACAGAAGTTCTTATACTGCACTCATTAGTGTATCTGATCCCCCATTCACTAAGTAACAAGATTAACACCTGTCACATGTGGATCAGTTTGCTCTCTTCCTTTGCGATGCCCCATCCCCCCAAAAAGCAAGGTGCAGGGGAGCTTTTACTTATGGCTGGTTTTTTTTAATTGTATGTGTATGAAGACGTGTTAAAACACAGTCATATATGTTCTAATTGGCAATACAAGCTTTATCTTCATTTAAGTTAATACATTTCTATAATAAGTTACCTTTTTCCTAGTATAAAGCTTCAGAGTTGTTATACATATCTCCTGAATCTCATCTTCTGTAGAGCCAAAGAGTAGAAACCAATGAGGTCGGGTAGGCAGTGGAATCTAAAAGACAAAATAAACCTTAACATGTAAAGGCTAAAGAAATCTGACATTTAATATCTTTGCAGATATTTTCCACGAACAAAAACAAGAAGTTTACTAATGATAAGTAATGAATATACCAATCCCAAGTAATTAAATAACACATTAAAAAGCCTTACCTGAAGAGCTCTAGCAGCAAGATAAATACAAGCACATGCTATCGTCTCTGGTTGGAAACGAACGAACACGTTAGTTCGAAGACTGTCATTCATGTAATTCCTAAAAAGAAGTTATTACAAGTGTGTCTCAGGTTTACTTGTCTCTTTCAGTTTAAAATAAATAAAATTGGAGACTCAATCTACTTTATTATTTTTTCTATAACTTACATGTGCTTATTGCCTTGTTTTTCTAGCCTTTAGTACGACCACCACTGTAGTTTTAAACACTTCAAATTTGTTGCTTCATTTTTGTAACATCAAAATACGCACCATTGCCATTGCTCTGAAGACTCAATGCAAGAACTATTTCTCACTTAGAAACAGAACTCTCTGAATCTCCCTCACCATGAGGAATGGTTACAAATCTTACAGTTAAAATTGATTTATTTCCAGGTACTTTAGGGTATTCTATGAAGTGTCCATCAAGCTAAATTTTACAAATCTATAAAGTCCAAAGAATAGTTTCTCCAGCTATATGCTTGGCCAAGCACATTTTTCTAAAGGTGCTTGCTTTCACGTAAGCAATGAAAGCCCTCATCTCAAAGGAGTAAAATCTTTTCTTGTCTGAAACTCAAATGTTCAAGGGCTACAGTACTTTTATAACCACCATTATCAAGTAGCTAAAGATATGACCAATAAAGTTTGCAAAAGGTTATACGTAATACACCAGTTCTGCTTCAACTTTATTTGTTCTATTCGGTAAGCAGATCATCTCAGTTGCTTGCCCTGTGTCAAACATTTATCCCTGTGTTGAATAAAGTTAAAAATAACTACATCTTCCAACAATCATTGGGACTGGTCACTACAAAAATTGCAGAGTTAACTTCTCATTCACCAAATTAAATCTCTTTTCCTCTACCAAGCTAAGAAAGGAAAGTACTGTTATGCCAATAATGACTTTTGAACTACAGACAGCTCTAAAAATGTTTAACACGTGAATTACCGATGTTAACAGCACAATCGATCACCAGTGGTTTATATAAAATGGTGCCCAATGTGCAATTTCTAAATGCCATGTTAAGTATGAGCATGCTGTTATCGCTGTAACTTTGTAATCCAAATTTAGTTAAATTATGAATTCAGTTGAATTCATATTGGTTGAAACTACTCAAACCAAAATGTGCCCTTTAGATACGCTAAAGTACCATAGCTAGGCAACAATATACATTTAGAAATACGTTGAACAGTTACTTCTAGAAGCAAATATACAAATCCTTTTGACACCCGGACAGAACTAGAAGATGCTGCCAGATGAATATGGACCACTTCAGTGAATCTCGGATGAGAGCTTGCACTGGATTGACTGGAGAGAAGGGCAGCCAACCAGGCCATCCCCAGGTGAGCTGTGGTGCAGAGGGCAGAGTTCTATGACTTACCCTCTTGGACTACCCTTTAATTAAAGAGTAGAAAAAAGAACAAAGTTAAATTGAGTTCTCCATTAAAATAAGTTAATCGAACCATGAAAATAGTAAGCAGAAACAAGCATTAAATGCACTGTGAAGTGTGTATATTTTAATCTAGTAACTTACAACTCAATGCTTTGCATATGGGACATCGAGCTTGTTATTTCTGCTACTATTTTCCTGGCTAGGAAAAATGGAAAAAAATAAACTTACCAGGCTGTCTGAACCAGGGTTTGGTTACGTTCACATTCTAAGACTTGTAAATACATAACAATGATCTGAGGGTAAGAGAAAAATTCAAACTTTAACACATGAGGAAAAGGGACAGATTCATGTTTTTAATCTAATAAATAGTATTGTGTTTGTATGTGGGAATATTCTACTTCCAACCCAGAAAATCGGCTGAAAGCCCAAACACATGTAATCCAATCCGGTTCTTGGCCTTCATTGAGACATATCCCCATTTTACAGCCTTTACATACGACTGTCACCTCTGCCACAGCATAGGCAAGTGGTTTCTACCAAGGCCAATAGGAAGCTATTAATTGGCCAAATGTTTCAGCTGCATGGACAAAATTATCTATAGAGGGGTGTGGGAGAGAAACCCCAGCTCATTTCCAAACCTGCATTTCTTCTACTACAGCTCACAAAGTGGTTGTCAAGATAGCTCAATATTTGCAAGTACCGGTTTCATTTTTGACAACTCACCTTATGTGGATGCTTGACATGAACACAAAATCCCAACTCCTTCAGTACCCTTCTTTCAGCTTTGATTACTTGATTTTTGGTGTTTATGTAGTTCTGATCAAGTATCAAGGGGCTTGGAGTCCTATAGTTTGTAAGAAATAAAATCAAAACTGTTTTGCATATCCAGAATAGTTGCATCTCTGTTTTCCCTTCCAACCAACTAATGGCAACAGAAACCAGTTTTAACTCCTGCAAGCAAGTTTAAGCGTTAGTCTTGTGCTGTCCAAGTTTAAATTAGTTTAGTTTCAACCTGTAACTCCTGTAGTTTAGCTGTAGCTCTCTGATTGTGGCTAAACTAAGACTGTCATCTTGCTAACATTACTCCTTCGTTATAGTCTGTGCAAACTGTCTTCCAGTGTCAGACTTAAATAAATGTGATTTAGTTTATAATGCAAATTTCACTGGCACCTAGAAACCAACATTTCAAAACAATCAATCAAAATAATCTGAATTCACTAATCCTCAATGCCTCTAACAAAAGGCCCATTGAACTATTTAAGTGTTTTTAATCAGCTATTCCTAAATTTAAATAAGGCAAGTTTGTTTTATTATACTAGGATTGTCTAAGCATAGGACGAAAGTGCACTGTTCATATAAAAACTTGAAAGAAAATCAACTGTGCAAAGATCAGATTTTGAAAAAGAAAACAGAATTTCCAAGTGAGCAGCAGAAGAGACCACCAGTGATCTCTGAGCAAAGAGGACTCCCAAAATTTGACACTGTGGGGCATACAAAGTACTGCACAGAAAAGGAACTACTCTCCTGAATGCTGAGCTACTAGCGAACTGCACTCATTCATTTCCCCCCCCCCACTTCAAACATTTTTAAAATAAAAACTCTTTACACGCAGAAAGATACACAAACCTGGTATGCCAAACAATATCCAACCCCCCAACTCTGCAACACAATTTTAATTATCTAAACACAACTAAAGTATTAAAAACAAAATCACATAGGAATTAATTACTGCATAGTACAGCACTTGAACAATATATCCTAATCCTATTCCTCCTTTTGTCTAAGATTTTGCTTCATTATTCATTTGTTTACAGTTTTTCTTTAGTGTGTCGATTTAGCTTATAAGCTCTTAAAAACAAGGATCTGCCTCATATGCCTGTGAAGTGCCCAGTGTATTTACGGTGCAACACAAGCCAAAGGACAACAGTGTAACGCTCCCCTCCCATGCTCCATTAACAAGATCGTTAATCAAATTTCATTATGAAATTATCTTATCTCCAGCATCCACAGCAATATTTTACAATATTAAAGTAAAAGATGCAATACCAACCAATACAGAAAGACTGCAGATGTAACTCAGCGTAACAAACATAACATGTAGTTCCTTACAAAAACCTCTTTTGGAGACCATATAAGTTCTGGAAGACACTAACCTCTTCCCTCAGGCAGCTGGACCAGAGAGAATCAATTCATTGTCTAGCTCCCTCCTGCTGGCAGGATGGGGACAAATACATAAAAGGGGCACGATTTTGGAATGCCACCCACAACTGGATTCAACTTGAGAGTGCTCTAAATAACTAATTTCAGGACAGTTTAAAATGTGTCATTAAATTGCATTTTATTGATGTGGATAACTAAAAAAATCCCCCCAAAAGCCTATTCAAAATTTATTATATATTTCAAACTCTGACAAGCAATCTACTTTGCTAAGATGACATTACATTGTTTAAACACTAGAGCATAGTCACCCATGCCTTAAGTAAGAGTACCTAGTTTATGAGCTACTGTTTGTCTCCCTCTCCCCAGAACAGAAACTTTTTTTTTTTTAAATGTGAAGCTTAATCAGCAATATTTCAATTTTGTATAGCAGTCACACGTTTAAGATCCTCCTCACATACTTAAGGAAAAATGCCGCAAGTTACCAATTCTGGCAATAATATGAATCTTCTCTAGAAACAGAAGCATCTGGGGATAGGTGATTATGCTATCATGCTTATTAAACCTGCTGTTTCTTTCCCAGAGGCAAGTCAACATTTGACAATGACTTGTCTATTATGTAGAGACTGTATGCAACTTATTACACTTCAGTTACTGTCAAAGTTATAACCCAGTTATCAGAATAAATCCCCTTACTTTCTGGAGGGAAAATTGCTAAAGGAAGAATTTTCAAAGACATATAAGGGCAACAGAGAATCAATGCTTTCTGATGACTTAAGATATGCTCAGACTGACATCTGAACTGCTAATGGTTGGATTTTAGATAAACTGGTTTGAATATATTTAGAATACTTAAGTTAGACTTATTCTGAAGCCTAGTTACAGAATTTCAGATATTAATAAAATATACTAGCAAAATAATTACTAAGCCCAAAAGCTAAAATATTAGCAAAACCACTGCTTCAAGGCAAAAACTATTGGTTTAACAGCAGTTTTTCAACTCCTCCTCTTGTTAGTAATACGTTATTTTGCAATAAGTGAAAGAAAAACCTCACTGAAATACTTGTGTCCACAAAAAACAGGACCCAGTCTGAACTTTTATATAGGCTTACTACAAGCATTCCTAAGAGTGGCTCACATACAATGACTATTTCCCTCCTTCCGTTCATTGCTGCAAAAAACTGACTTTGGAAACCCAAACTCTGAAGACTTACAATGCTATCCAGATCTATAACCACCCTAAAGATTAGAAAATAGAGTTATAAATTAATTAAGTGATTTTCAGAGTTCAAGTACATACAGTACATGAGCAAGAGGCTCTCAGCATCGAGGGATGATGATCAAGTCATTAAAGAATGTCTGATCTAGTCAGTTGTCCAGACATGCACCAGACTCAGCAGGGCCATCGGTCTTATAGTACTATCATCCTCACAAAGAGTCGAGAGAAAGAACTTAAGTTCATGGCATCTAAACAGCATTACAAGAAATTGAAAACTCGATGTGCAGTTTGGGATTTATCAACTTCATCACAAATACGATTCTGCATGGGTAGTCTTCATTGTGCCTTACTGGTAGCAGAAATCAAGTCTTGAATTTAAAAGTAATAGAAAGAATAATTTGCACCATTCATCAATATGAAATCTTAGTCCTAAATTTATTAATCTACATCTATCTGTTAGTAAGAGGAAAGAAATGACTCGGCCATGCCATTGCCCGCAAATGCCTTTGGCCATAAGGATTTATTTTGTTCAATACTCTGATGCTGGTCGAGTGGTGCAAGGACAATTGAGATGTCTACCCTACTTATGCATCAGGCTCTCCTTCTCTCCCAGAACACTGCACTCAAACAGTCCCATCATTAAAGTTAAAGTGCCAAGCTTACGTAAGAACTATACACACTGTAGAGCTAATGGCCCTATCCTAGATAGTATATCTATCATAAAAGGTAAGTCATAAAAATCTAAAACTGTAACTACAAATCAGACCATAAAATGGGGATGTTTTGTAATATTAAACTCCCCAAAATGTAGTCTTTTCTATCTTCTGTCCATTTCTAATTGAAACCACCATCTCAATATAAACAAGTAAGAATATTTTTTTCTGCTTCCATTAGAAAGCATATGGATAAGATGTGTGGAGGATGAAAGAAATACCCTACAATTTGAATATTTGTAAGCAACATTAAAATACCTGAAACTACAGATGTAATCCATTCAGGCATCTCATAGCAATCAAAAGAAGCCCAAATTCTGTCACATTATTTAATGCGACAAAAGATAAAAATTGTATTTTGTGTGCTATTCTAACTGAATATAAACTCTACTGCTTCAAAACTTGCACATTACAAGACAACAACATGAAGTTATTTCACTGATGATGTGAAAACAGTGGCTTCATAAATGCTTCTTTTAAATAAATTTATATGCTATAAATTTATGTCAGAGGACTTGATACCTACAGCCCTATTTGGACTTTCAGTTCCAAATATTTTTAGTATACACATATACAATTAGCAAAAAACAAAGGCTATAGCTCCATCAACTTCAACTTATGTTCCACATGGTAAACATGGTTCAACACATGCTACCAAGTATGTTTTCAGATAATCCAGAAGAAAAAAGTTCTTAGTGTGCTGATATGAAAAACAAGCGTTGATCTTAATGCTACAGGTAGCTTATTCATGCACATGATTACTGTACATAAAATTCTCTATGGCATATGGTCACAGTGAAAATACAATAGAAGCATTTGTCAAAAACTACCCTTAGCCCTGTGCTTACTGCCTAGAAGTGAGCTACTTGGCTGGCTACATGCTTTGTATGAATTTACGACTTTTGAACTGAGGAATCTGAGCCCAAACCATGCAAACAATTGCACAAGAGGGGCAGTTACATAACTTTAGGCAAAAGAATGTTTATGTGCTAGGTAGGACCTTTTTTGTATTGTATTGTATTGTTGGAATTAGAAACCAGTGAACAAAGAAGAATATAAAGAATTAATCTTTTACTGCTTCAATATGCTTTTAGAAATCCAAGTTTTAGTACTTCATCGATAAAATTAACAGAAATTTGACTAAGCAATATGAAAATTAAGTGTAACAACTTTTTTCTATTCTTTGTGTGCCACAATGTGAGAGAAAATTCTAAATACAGCCTAATTGTGTGGTTCAAAAAAAATTAAACTAATATATTAAAACCTGGACAGCAAAGAAAACCGCTTATAACAAGATACAGGAGTTCTTCCAAATGGTTCACCAGCGGCCAACCTGTTAGTCCCCCGATTCCAGTGACCTATTCTCAGAGCACTGGCTTCTCCTTGGGGATTTTCGATACTTCACTCACTGTTGCCATGACGACAGCTTCATCTCTATGTACCACTCCACATCACCCAGGCTTTGGTAAATGTAGCTGGTCGCTGTATAGTCGGTTGCAAGGGAAAAAAGAGCTGAAGTTAATAACGTGTATGGATTACATATTAGTAAGCTTGTAAAAAGTACAGAAAAATGTTTATATCTGGCTTGTTTTAGAAAAGCAAGCCTTAGTGTCAGATATTTTCAGATTAATTTCATGCAGATTCGCTTCTCAGAGTCTTAAGGCAGCGATACCCATTTCTCTATAAGTGAATTAACAAATGGGTGAGTAAGTGATTGTGGTCTCTTAAGGCATGATGCATCGTAGACATCCCTTAACATGCATAAATAATATTGATTTGGAATAGCCTAGCTGGAAAAATTTTTTACAAGTAAATCTCAGTTTCTCTGATCCTCAAAACACTATATAGAATAAATCATTTTTATTCTCATACCAGAGAAAATAGTTTTTATATCACCAATTAACATCTAATCTCTAGTACAAAGCTAAGATTTTAAGTGAACCAGGTTTTAGTAACCAAATATGCAGACTCCTTTGTAATTCTGGAAAATGGAAGTCTTCAAGAAATTATTTCATGGAATCCAAATTCAATATAATTTTATAGAATTCTCCCAGTGCCAAAAACTAGAAGAACTCATTAGCTCCTTATTTTAAATACTAGGATGCATTCAAATCACACCTAGGAGTCAATATTTCTTTTACTTTAAAACTGATTTGAAGAGATGAGCATGTGGCAATAAAAGAAAAAAGGTTCAACATACAATGCGCAAATATAGCCAGTTTAAGAACTGAATAGGTAAAATAAATCAATCACAAATACAACTAATTTCCCTAAGATGATTCTATTCTATTTCTTCAGAAACTCAAGTTGCAGAATGTTTTTCTTTAAATTCTCCTTTTATCTATCAAGACAGGTTTCCAAAAAATTATTTTATTTTTAACAACTAAGAAATGAAGTCTTTCAGAGCTTTACTGTACTCTGCATCTTTCAACAGTCAATACAACTCATTACGCTTATTTAGAGAGACAAGATGGGTGAAGCAATAACGAACAGTAGCAGAAAGTCTGCATTATTACTAAAAAGCCAGGCCTAAACATTGCCTTACTGTGTAATATTTGAGCATTCCTCCCCTGCCTTGCTCTCTTTAACCCTATTTATATAAGCTTGCTTAACAATTAAAAAGTCAAAAATTAAGTACTCAACTGAAAACACTCTACAAACTAAAAGCAAAATCACAACAGCACCACACACAGATCAGATAAATAAGTTTCAAATTTTCCTAAGTTGCAAGATCAATGCATCATTAAAATACCACTTCCAGTTTCTGTAATCACAGGTGCACTCAACTTTCAAGACTTAATCCTTCATTCCTCAATGTGTCATTAAAGCTCGATATGCTGGACTTACTCTATTACATTGCTTTTTCTCTGCACAAATACTGTTATGCTTCTAACTTGACACTATTCAGACTTCAGTCTGTTTTACTGCCTACTGTAGCCAAGACTAAAGAGTTATTCTATGATGTCACTAAGATACTACTTTATTTAATTTGCACAAAGCTCTTACAGCAAACTTACACTGATAAAAATGAGAACACAAAACAATCTGCCAGCTAACCAAACTTCTGCCCACGACTTTCTTTCAGAAACTCAAAGACCCTCAATTCACTTAGACACAGACTTTTATGTTCAAACCAATACTCAGACTTACAGCTATATGAATCATGCTTTCAGAGCCATTTATTTTTGCTTTGGCCAAATCATCAGTCATATTGATGGAGATCAGCTGCAGAAGCATTAATGTGTATGTAATAGCCAATGATCACTCCCTTCTCAATTAGTGTTGGACCTAGCTTGGAAGAACATCATGTTGATTTGATAAATCAGGGGAACGCAACAGTGAGCGGGTGTACTGAAAATGGAGCTAGCCTTACCTTTTTGCTCTTAACTGACGCAAATGATGAAAGACATTTATCACATCTCTTATACGGCGAGGTGCTTCTTCTATTTTGGAAGCGAGGTTGATGCAGGCCATCGCAACAATCTGAAAAGAAGCCCATTTCCATGAGAGGGAGATTCATCCAGCCCATTAGTCAGGCGACGCAATCTGAGGAAAAGGCCACCCTGATGCTAAAAAACGCAGCTTTACCGAAAACCACTTCCTTATGGGAGGGCCTGGGGCAGGGCTAGCGCCCGCCTGCACTTCCCATGCGAACAGGAACCAGTACTGAGCCCCACCCAGCCGAAAACCTCGAGCAGCCCGCGCCCCACCAAGGGTCCCACGCCGCCTGCCCGGGGCTCACCTCGAAGTTGTGTTTGACGAAGGACTTGGAGTAGAAGAAGCGGTGGAACAACACCTGCCCCGTCGCCATCGCCACCTGCGAACACAAAGGCGGGCGAAGGGAGATGAGGCGGCTCACTCGGCAGGCCCGGCCCCGCCCCTCCCCCCGCGAAGAGCCGGCTCCGTCACTAGGCCGCCGCCGCCATTTTGTGTCAAGCACCCGGCTGGCGCCCTCCCCCCGCGCCACAATGGCGTCGCCGCCCCCGCGGCACAGGCCGCGCACCGACCCTCCGAGGCCGCCTCACCCCCGAGACCGGCCTGAGGGCGCGCAGGGCCCCTCCCGCCACCCGGCCCTGAAAGGGGGGGAAGGGCGCTTCGGGCCTGGCCGGCGCTCACCTGCGGCAGGCGGAGGAGGATCCCGGCCGCTTGGATGAGCTCGCAGCCCAGGATGCGCAAGTCGGTCTCGCTGTGCAGGTCCAGGCCGTCCTGCATGGAGGGGGTGGGCGAGAGCCGCTCCTCGGGGATGAGCGAGTGGTCGATGGTGAGCGACACCTCCGAGTACACCCGATCCCCGATGAGGATGCCCGGGGGCGCTGCGGCCTGAGGAGCCGCGGGAGGAGCGGCAGCTGGAGCAGGCTGGGGGACAGCAGAGGCCATAATGGCTGAGCGCAAAGCCCACCGTACCCGCAGCCGGCCACGCAGAGAATAACCCGACGGACCCGGCCCGGCAGTGACGCAGCACACAGCGGCGCCTCCGCGCGATGCGCGCTGGGAAAAGAGTCCCGCCGCGCTTGCGCAATTGAGCCACGCGTATCGCTTTGGCGCCGTGGTGACGCAGTCCGACCGGACTCGGGCTTTAGTGTCCGCGGTGGGCGGGGCCGCGGCGGACAGAGCCTGCCGATAGCCAATAGCAGCGCGGGATGCGAGCTAAGCAGCACCTCCGTTAAGAATGTTTTGCCCGCAGAGGGCTGGGGCGGGCCCGCGTGGGATTAGCGCAGCGCTGGGGCAGGACCCGGGACTCCTTGGTTCCCTGCTCTGCTGCTGCCCGCCCCGTGTCTCCGGGGACTGGGTGCCTCAGTTTCCTCGTTCTGCAAAGTGGCGCTAATCACCCCACCTTTGGAAAGGGTTTTCAGGGCCCCCAGGCTTGTGCATGAGAGCCTGGCAGCTCGCAGAGGAAACAAATTGGGGGTTCTCCTGGGGCACCTTAAAAGACTAAAACATTTCTTCGGGCTTAAGCTTTTGTGGGCTCCAACCCATTTTCCCAGATGTGCATCTTGAAGAAGTGGGTTGGAGCCCATGAAAGCTTATGCCTGAAGACATGTGTTAGTCTTTCAGATGTCACAGATCTCTTGTTGTTTTTGCTGTATGCAGACTAACATGACTACCCCTCTGGAGCTTGTCTGATTCTTGTCAAACCTATTTCTTTTTAATGGTTCTTAGTGGGTGCAACTATTAATTTGAAATAATGATCATTTCAATTTTCGGATAAGAACTTGACTATGTTCACACAACAGCCTTTTACAGCCATCCCGAGAGCTCTGCCATTGGCTAAGTAATTCCTGCCTCCTGAGTGGCAGTTGCTGTGCTGTGCCATGTCTACAGCAGGGGTAGGCAACCAGCAGTGGCACAGAAGCCCATTTGGAGCAGCACTCGGCATCCTCTGTGGCGCGACAGAAATTGCTACTCCTGACACCAAGACACTCCAAGTGGCTTGTTTCGGGGGTGGCTGCCATGCGGAGGTCCCTGCCATGTCCATGCCCCAGGCATACCATGTAAAGAAGCCACCCAGAGCAGCTCTTCTCTGTGGTGTGCCACCACCAAAAGGAGTGATTCCAGGTAACTTCTTTCCATGGTGTGCCTGGGGATAGGGGTCCCCAGGCACACTGCTAAGAGGAGCCACTCCCGGTGGCTTCTTTCCATGAACAGGCTGTCGGCACCAGCTGAGGGTCGAGGAGGAGGGGCCGGCACAGGAGTCGGCAAAGGTTGCCGGCCCCTGATCTACACCATCACTTAGGCTATATACACACTACAGACTTGTCCTGCAATAAATTGTTGCGGGACAAGCACAGCATTATAACTGTAATGCTTCCCCCGTCTACACATTAATCCTTCTAACGCAAAGGTGTGTTCACATGCATCTGTGCATTTTTGTTAGAAGGAGCAGTGCATGGTGGGCACCTATCCGCTGCGGATTCCCTCAAGCTGCTCCATTTTCTGGCAGAGAGCCGGGAACCCCAGTGGCTTGAGGGACTCTCTGTAGCAGCGGGACTCTAGCTGCCCTGAGTGCCAGCACTCAAGGCAGCTGGAGCTCTGCTCCTACTTGTCAATTTCACTGCTGTGCTAGAGCAGTGAAATTAACAAGTATGACAGCTCCGGTGTCCCAGAGTGGCCTCCATTGGCACTCTGGGACATTTCCAGAAGCTGTCTAACCTGCAATGAGTGTACACACACACACTAGTGTGGGACAGATGATCCGTGGTAAGCATTACCATGATTGTCTGGGAGGTTTACCTGTTGTGTGGCAAGAGGGCTGTTGCTGCACAACAGGCAACATTGTAGTGTGTACGCTCACAGCCTTATCACGCGGTAAAGCTCCTTACCATGCAATAAGGCTGTAGTGTGTACAAGGCTTTAGGTTGGAATAATTTACATTGCTCAGGGATATGGATTATTCATGCCACTGAGCAATGTAAGGGTTTGTCAATTATTCATGCCCTTGAGCAATGTAAGGGCTTGTCTATGTTGATGCTTATGAATTGGTAAAACTGTTTCTCTGAGGTGAAAAAAACACCCTGCTGAGCAACTAAATTTTGCTGCATAAATACTATGTAGATGCCTCTATCAGCAGAACTGCCCCTTGTTTAGGTGGTTTTATTATGTCAGCAGGAGAGCTCTTTCCTGATGACATAATGTGGCTACACTAGCACTTATGCTGACAAAATTTATGTTGCTCAGTGGGGTGTTTTTTTCACACCCCAGAGTGACAGAAGTTTTGCTACCATAAGTGCCAGTGTAGATAGACCTTTAGTTACACTCAAGTAATCTGAAAAACAACAGAGTCCTGTTTCACTTTTAAAGACTAACGATTTATTTATCGCATTAGCTTTCATGGGAGAAAAGCCGTCTGATGAAGTGGGATTTTCTCCCACGAAAGCTCATGCGGTAAATAAATCGTTAGTCTTTAAAAGTGCCACAGGACTCTGTTGTTTTTCTGCAGCAGACTAGCACGGCTACCCCTTTGGAACTCAAGTAATCTGTAGGCAGCTAAGGACCAAGCCTCATTTGAATGATAATGTTGTCACTTAGCTATAGGCAAAGTCTGTATTACAGGTAAGATTCTGTCAGTATTTTAATTAGCCTTCTTGTAGGGAGGGAGTCGGAGAAAAATAATTAGTTCATGTGAATTTTTAAAATCCACCATTTGAAAAAGACTATGTATAGCTGTTTTGTTAATAAAAATTCCAATCAAACTTAATTTGCTAAGCACTTTATAAGTGTACTAGTACAAGGTGCTCACGCTAAGATTTTTATGTCCTGCTCAGTTTTTTTCTCATCTTTGTAGAGAACACTTCCCCCCTTACTCTTCCTAGTGTTCCAGTTCCTCAAAATAGTCAAAACCAATCCCCATAAATCATAAAAACTTAGAAGAATCCCCAGGCCTGGCCAGTCTGAATATAGGTGATACTTATCCTGTTTCTCAGTGTCTTATACAGGGTTGATCTTGGAATTGGAGAATGACTGAGTACAATCCTCGACAGTCTTCATTGAGTTATTTAGTCCATATCCTATTCACTAATGACTAACTGAACAAAAAAGACTTAATTATAATACACAGCAGTGTTTTATTCTCCTAATCCAAGTTCATTCCTTTTGTTGTTGGCATTTCTATATTAATGTTAACCTCCCTAATTTAGATTTATTGGACAACACTTATCCTAGGGAAGTCTGTGGAGTTACACCAGGGGTAAATTTGACCTCATCTCATTAATTCTGCACTACCATTTATTTTCCTATTTTTCATTTCTGTGTATAAGATTTGAGGGGCAGCCCATGTATTTGGCAGCTGTCCACTCCTCTTGAAAAGGACATTAAACAACCTCCTCAGAAATGTTAACAGTCCTTTTGCTGTCTGTGGGACCACAGTTGCTGAAGTATTTTGTCATACCTCTTTTCCCCACCACCCTTCCCAAGCTAGGGGCTGGGCTCCAGGAGTCCAATATAAGATTTGACAGTTGGATTTTAGCTGCCACACTCCACTTGAACCTGCTGCTCCCATGCATCTGAGGGGCTTACCTCTGCCAGTCGGGTATAACCATGGAGCTGATCTCTCTCAGAACCTCCATTCCCATCCCAGCCCACTCTTCTTTCAAGCTTCTCTTCTCTAATGCAGTGATGTAACCAGCCACAATTTCAGTAGTGCTGTGAGCCTGTGGAGCAGGACAGCTGCCATTACAATGCAAAATAAGACTGAGGCAGACCTGCCTCAAGGGGAAGGAAAATATTAAAAGCCAGATGCAACCCTGCCTGATAACTCATGTAGAAAGGGAACATTCACATCACACCCACATACAGACTGGCCTGATCACTCTTAAATGGAAAAGGAACACCCACACCCACCGTTCCCGATTACTCAATTAAGCACACTCTCCCCCCCAGAAAAACAAAACCCTGTCAGCTCACTCTGCTAGAGAGGAAGGAAACTCAAAACAGTTCACTCTTACGATGGAAGAGAGGAAACTATCACACGCACAGCTACATACAGGCCTGCCTGACCGGTGTCGTCATAGAGAGGGAGCTCAGAGTAACTTGAATTCTTTATAGCACTTTTCATCCTTAAGTGTTTTGTAAACTATATAAATTCTGCACTTCTGAAACCCTGCCAAGTCTAGTGTGAGGTAACAGCTAATCAGTGCGCTGTTTGAGGAAAGGGCATTGTTAAGCCTTGTCTACACAGGAGAACTGAACCAGTTTAATGAAATCTGTTTAAATTCAAACTTGAAGTGAAACTGGTGCACCTTTTCATGTAGACAAGTCCTTAATTGAAACCTCAACTTACTTTGAACTGTTACAGCTTGATACACAACTAGATATTATAAATTGGCTCCTTAGGTTAAGTTCTTTGTCTTTCACCCTCCTACTACAGTACAGCATAGAGGCAATTACAAAAATAATGGTTAGAAATTTACCATTAAAAATGTAACATGAAGATTGTGGCACAAGTTGTGCCAAAAGTGAGGACCTGTACATCCGAAGTAAAGGCTCACTTGTATTTTGATCTCAGTGCATCCCACTCCTCACACTTCTGAATTCACTGCACCATAAATTCTCCTAAGGCAAGGGCTACGTTACTTACCTATATCGACATATAACTTTGTTGCTCAAGGGTGTGAAGAATCTCCATCCCTGAGCAATGCAGTTATACCGACCTAACCTCTCATGCTGACATTGCTATGGCAACAGGACAGCTTCTCCTGTCTCGATGGCTAATGCCAACAAGAGAAGCTTTTCCATCAGCATCGGAGTGGCTTCACTTAAGTGCTGTGGCGGTGGAACGGTGTTGCTGTAGTGCTGTGTGTGAAGACAAGTCCTAAGACTGAGCATGAGACATTTTCATTCCAAAAGAATTTCTTTGTGTGTGTGGAAAAGTTAGAAGACGGATAAAAAACAGAACTTATAACGGAAATAATCTTTCAGCCTTTAACTGTATAACCATCATGATGTCAAAATACCAGACCCCTATATAACTTCTATCACTACAGGAAGACGATCTGTCTGGCTTCTGGTTTAAATAAATTATTCAAAGTTCAGGGTTTGGGTGTAAATTCTTTGTTTTTAATAACACCAGCATGCAAAACCCCAAACTTTCATGGAGAACTGGAAGATATATTTTAACCCTAGAGACACAATTGACTCTCATATAAACATTTATTTAGTTCTGGCAAATAGGATTAGCTAAATACATCTTTTAACATTGTTATTCAACTAATTAAATAAGCATTTGTGTCATGGACTAGATTAATCTGACTAGAATGGTCTCCTGCTGCAACATAAATGTAACACTAAAGCAAAGGGATTTATTTTTAAAGCAAGAAAAACATGAGTAATATAACAATGTCATATTATGACTACTTCTTTTCTATTAGGTGACTGATGTAAGTGTAAACATTTTATTTGATAGATGTTGGTCCAGGAGAACAAACAAGGAGTCCTGTGGCACTTTTAAAGACTAACAAATTTATTTATCGCATGAGCTTTTGTGGGAGAAAATCCCATTTCATCAGACGCTTTGAAGATGGGGAACTTGTGCCATACACTAACATTCACCTCCTATATTCTGGCTGCATTGGAAACCTATCAGGTGCTTCAGCCAATAAGATACAACCTTGCTCATAAACCTTTTTTTTTAAAAAAACCAACTATTTGTATGACTAAACTGTTTTTGGCTTAAATTTGATAATTCTAACAGTAACAACAGAGAATGTGCAAAGAGTGGTCTGAGGGAGCTTTGTGCATCTGAGAGCACAATAAGTATTCAGATTCAGATGGTAAAGGGCTGTTTTTTTAAAAAAAGATGATTTTTTTCTCTACGCTTGGATTGAATTATACAGTACAAGAAAAAAATTTAAAGTTGGGTTCTAATTCTGCTTCTCATCTCTAAACCGACCGACCAAGCCAGAATAGCCTTTAACGAAAATATTGACCATCTTAACATCAGTCCACACATATTGTAACTATAATTATTTGTGTTGATATTCCATGTTTCAGCCTTGATTTTGTTTTAAAATTTGAGGCCTCCTGAATTAAATGTAGTTTCATCATTTAAAACAGTAACAATTTAACCAAAAATAACTTCAACCATTATTAGTTTAGAAAAAGAGATCACATGCCTCAATGAATATTCCCCTTTATAAGCATTGAGTAGTGCCTTGCCTTCCTCTGAAAGTAATCACATAGAAATAAAAGGAACTGTTCACAGCGAGGTACTACTCAGCATAGGTGAAGGTATCTTAATCTGGATTCAGCTGAACAAATAGCAGAAGACAGAACAAGGGTTGTGTTCTTGACTGCTGTGATGGGAGGGAAACTATGGAGGAAAATAAAAGGAAGGTAAATTCTCAAATTTGGAGATACTCAAACTCTTATTTAGGGCAGGATTTGTGATGACTTCCAGCCTGCTAGAAGGAAGAAAATCCTAGGGCCATTGCATTCATTGCAAAATACAGTTGGGATAAACCTGAGCTTTCCAACACTCTTTTGATATATGACTATTGCTTTCCTAAAGACTGCTGAAAGGGCTATATTTCCGATTGATAAATCACTTCAAAAGAGATTTTGTGAGACAAAAACTCACTGCAGTGTGTAAAAAGTCACGTAGTTACACTGCAGTGCAGGAGACTGATTACTACAGCAGGATTTCAGTGGGCAGAATTGGCACCCCATAACTGAACAAACAAGGAGTCCTGTGGCACTTTTATGGCATGTCTTACACTGGAGGCTCTGTTAAGTTGACTTATGGTTGACTTTAAGTAAATTTAAAGTCGACTTTGTTAAGTTAACTTAGAGAGTCCACACTGAAAACTCCGGTCGACTGTCAGCATCCACACTGGCAAGTGCTAGGTAGACAGAGGAGTGGTGCATTGTCGGTAACTGTCCCACATTGTATCAGGGCCTGGAGGCCAATTTGGTCAACTTATGGGCACTCCCCGTCCACACTGGCTTAAGTCAATTTAATAAGGTCGACTTAAGCGTTACATCAACCTTCAGAAGTGGTGTTATTAACTCAACCTAAAGAAGCACTTATTGACTTAATAAGCGCCCAATGTGGACGGGGCGGTCTGTTGGTTGACTTAACTGTCCTGAAGTCGACCTAAGATGTAGATGTACCCTTAGAGAGTAATGCATTCATCACATGAGCTTTCATAGGAAGAAATCCCACTTCGTCAGTTGCTTTAAAGATGGGGATTTTCCCCCAGGAAAGCTCATGCAAAAAATAATTTTGTTAATCTTTAAAAGTGCCACAGGACCTCTTGTTTTGCTAAACTAGACTAACACAGCTACCCCTTTAGAGCCCATAAATGGAAGTTGGCCGCAGCTTACTCGCCTCTCCCGGATGGCAATTCTCTCTTTAGTTTCCCTACATCTTATTCACATTTATGGCCTTTATTCCTGAGGACATGGCATTCACCCAAAAGCACCGAATATACATTTAAGAGTATGCACTACGATGAACTAAATCATCCTCACATGGACATGGAAAGCATGCTCACATGTGAATGAATCAGCCCGCCATGAACTCGCACTGACAGGCGCCAGACAATACAACCAAAGAATGCACTGCCACATGCATGTGCTACAGAACATGCTCCCACCACGCACTGACGTGTGAATGACATCGACCCCCAGGCGCTCACTGAGACGTGCGGCGATGGGACACGCTCACGAGCGCACACTGACTGACCCTTGCGAATAAACGTTTCCCCCGCGCGCTAGACGGCCACGCGAGCACGCTCACGAGCACACACGTCTCGCGCGCACGCGCCCAGTCAGACATACAACTACCCAACCTCCACCGCACCCCCCTCCCCGCCCCGCCGCGCAGGCGCTAACGCAGCCCCCACGCTGCTAGGTCCGGCGGCTCCACGTGCGCAGCGGCACCGGAAACTGCTGCGTGCGCTGCGGCTGCAGAGAGAAGCCCCGCCCCGCTCCGGCGCGTCACGGACAGTGACGCAACTCCCCTCACAATCTGACCCGACTGCGAGCGTGCGGGAAATTCCCCTCTGACGAAACACTTATCGGAAGGAGACCTTAGCTCTGCTCGCCCTCGAGCCATATATCCCTCCGCTTCTCGCGCTGGCTTCCTCCTCCCGGGTTTGGTGGCTGCTGCAGCTGTCTCCGAGGCCGATAATGGATCCCGCCCCTTCGGGCGGTTTTTTGATTTCTGATTGGCTAACTGCATTTGATTGGCACTAGCCTGTTCTCTTTCCCAGCCAGGCAGGCTTGCCAGGGCCAGGGGCTGTTCCCCGGACCCTCTCAAGAGGACACAGGGACGTAGGGGTGTTGCAGACAGAGGCCCCCCGGACCTCCCCAACGCAGCAGCTCCCATCCCCCTAGCGTGAGGTGGGGCCCCAGCAGTGGAGGTCTCCCCCGCCCAGGACAAAGCCTGGCCTGAGCCATGCATAGGGTCAGCAGAATACAGGGGTGGGCTGTGCGCAGGCAGGCAGGGTCCGCTACCAACATTCAGAGCCTTCCTGTGTGCACAGAAGCAGAGGCAGGAGATAAAGCTGGTTATGAGTTGCAGAGCATGTCTGGGCCATACAAGCCTCCAGCCTTATGGGGAGGTGAAATCTGTCGCTGGTTCATTGCTAGAAGAAGAGGTGGGGGCATCTGAGGTGGAAATCTAGTAGCAGAGATTTTTCTTCCCTAGCAGGATTGGAGAGGAAGAGTAGGGTGGCCCATGAGTTGCAAGCTGTCAGCTCATGGGACACCCAGAAACAGGATGCTGTTGGCATGGGGCAAAACTGCAGTATAAAAGGGCCTGAAAACCAGATGTGCCAGCCTATCAGCATGACATTTAATACACGGAGGGGACTCTGCTGACAAAAGGAAATATTTCTTGAGCTCTATCCATCCAAAATTGTGGTCAAAGACAAAAGAAATCTGTGGAGAAGTGTAATATTATTGGCAAGGATTTCCCATCAGGATGTATATACAGCAAAGGTCCACATTGCCCCTGACATGCTATCAAGGATAGTTTGTAGAAGGCAAAGAATAGCTGGAAGCTGCTGCAGAGATCCCAGAAAGGGAGACAATTACAAACAGAGCAGTGCCTCAAGTAGAGAGAGGTAGTAGTTTATAGGAGGAACTTGGGACCACTATGTTCTTCCAGCTGGAGCTTTGTCTTTCATACTGATACTGAAGATGAAAAATAACGAGTTCCAAAGGGGTAGCTGCATTATTCTAGTTCAGCAAAACAAACCAGGAGTCCTATGGCCCATTTAAAAGACTAACAAATGTATTTATGACTATTTAAGGATGACAGAGAAAAAGGGAAGTTTCATTTCCTTACAAAGGAGTTCTCTTACAGTCACAGGCACTTGAAAGTAAACTACATTAGAGTAATTTTTTCTGTTGAGAGAGAAGTTAAACTTGGCACAACCCAAATAAAAATGGTTAATAAACATTTATGTATGTTCATGTCCACTAAGCCTATGTATTAAGTCATAGAAGCACGAAACCAGCCCTGACAGTACAATTTGACAGGTTGATTGCCTTGCCATTCTGGGACCTCCCTGTTATTGATTAGTATAGTAATATAAGTAGCCCTGTTTTCATCTTGCAATTAAAGTCACTCTTACTATTTGGGGAATATAAATGACCGGCAATATAATTGCATGATTTGCTTTGCTATAGGTGGCTATGTCTATACTGGGGAATTAAGGTCGACTTAAAAAAGTTGACTTTAATAAGTCGACTTTAAGTTGACCTTATTAAGTCAACTTAGAGAGTCCACACTGGGTGGACACTGAGAGTCCACCAGACTTGTTTGGTCCAGGGAGAGCCAGCCCCACATGGGGCTGGCTCTCCTCGGGGCAGCAAGCCCCTGAGTGGTCTGGGGAAGAAGAGAATGAGGAGCTCCCTTCAGCCCCGGACCACTTGGCTCCCTTCTGCTCGGGACTTCCCACGTCCCGGGCAGAAGGGAACCCTCCTAGCCTGGACCACTCGGGTCCCAGGGACAACTTCTCCGGACCCGAGTGGTCTGGGCCAGGAGGAAGAGCCGGAGTCCCACGCTCCAGCTGCCCGCTGCTGAGCAGCGGGCAGCTGGAGCGCGGGTCTAAGGCACCACCCCCTTGTCGCGGCCGCAGGGTCCCAGCTAGGAGGGAGCGTGGGGAGCATGGGGCTTCCTTCTACCCAGGGTCTGCACTCCAGCTACTGAGCATCTGGAGCGTGGGTCCTGGGGAGAAGGAAGTGAGCGCCCACGGTCCCTTCTTGCCGGGACCTGAGTGGTCACAGCGAGAAGGGACCCATGCCCTAAGTTGACTTAGGGCTACCCCATGTCTACACTGGCTTAAGTCAACTTAAATAGTCGACTTAAGCCTCAAAGTCGAGTTTATAACAGGTGTTATAAAGTCGACTTTGAATTTCCTTAAGTTGACTTAAGCAGCTGCTTAAGTCGACTTAAGGAAACTGTAGTGTAGGCACAGGGTAATTAAGTCGACTTAAGCAAGCTTAAGTCGACTAAATTTACAAGTGTAGACGCAGCCGGTAAGTGGAGCCACAATGAATATTTTTGCAATATGGGCCAAATTTATCCTTTTGGAAGAGCCTCAGAGACGCTTGGGCTGGGAGTGCTTGGGAGGCTGTGGCACTCTGCTGGATGCAGCACTCCGGGACCTGGGTGGGGACAGAGTCAAGCCAGCGCAGGCTTGTGCCTTGGCGGCCTGGCTTGATGGGGCCAGGTTTATTTTTGTGGGGCAGGCGGTGTCCCCACCCAATCCCAGGATCTCTGGGTTGCAGCCCCCTAAGTCCCTTTACTCATCTGTCCCTAGCTGCGGCCTGTGTTGTGAAGCAGGAGCAGGCTGCTGAGGGCAGCAGAATGGCAGGCAGCAGGAGCCCCAAGCTGGCTCCAAGACGTGTTGCCAATTTTCTGTGACACACCTCCCGGTTCTTCGCGACATACCTTTGTGTCCCAACATGGAGATTGAGAACCGCTGATCTCAGGGGTCAAAAATGTGTGGAGCTGCACAGGCAAAAGGCATGCTTATTCCAGAATAAGAATATCTAACATATGGAGTTAATCAGGAATAGCTATTCAGAAACAATTCGACATGTAGACAGGAATTGAGAGCTTCATGTGAGTAAGCCATTTAAAAAGTTAATTACCAATAAATAAATTACAAAATATCAGCTGGTGTTAAAACAATGAAACATTTCTACAAAATTTGATGTCCGTAATTAAGTTTCTGGTGTATCAAATAGATCTAACTAGAAGAATGGAAATTGCTACCTAACAGTATTAAAATCATTTTTCTTCTTCCATAAATGTAGTAAATAAGAATTTTTAATTAAATCATCTTCTGAGAATGATTTTAATTCTTCATCTTGTCTCTGAGGGAAGTTAATTTAGAATCCAAAATTAATATAATCTCAATGGTAAAAAAATATGTTTAATCACTCCTAATACAACCTGTAATTTGACAGGACAGTGAATTGCACCTTCTGAATGGAGTTATTCTATATTTACACCAGTGTAAATTATGATGGAATTTGGCCCTCAATGACTCAGAAGGGTAATTTACGCAGGTTGGAGTGCACACAGTTTCGTGTCCTACCAAATTAATTGTTTTATTAAGTAGGATTAGACTTATTTTTTATAATCAAGATGACAGTTAATTTTGGATTCTAAATTACTGCTCAGGGACAAGACTTAAAAATGAAATAATTCTCAGAAGATGATTTAGTTAAACTCTTACTCACTGGACTTTTGAAAGAGAAAAATCAGTGTAAATGCTGTATATAGCAATCTCCATTTTTTTTTTTAGTTTGACTTGTTTGGTATGAAACCAGGGATTTAATTATGGACATCTTCTTTTATAGAAATGTTTCTCTGGTGCCAGTTGATACTTGACCTTTTTAATTTTCTTAAATTAATCTCTTTTTATTACTTATTCCCTGAAAGGTCTTCTTATATCTGTTTCAGTGAAGTTACCCTGTATTTACACAGTAACAGAGAGCTCGCTAGGCCAAATGGATTCCTCTCTCACTCTACTGATGTAAATGAAACTGTTTGGATAAAACCTGTGTTCATTAAGAGAAGATTCAATCCTCATTCTGTCTCAAGTGGAAAGAAATATTATAATTCTGTATTTTTTTTCAGCCCTTTGACAAAACCTATAGCTTTGAATTGGGATATGGTAGACTTGGACCATGTGCGAGTCTGGTTCACATTTTGATTTTTAAATAAACATCACTGACACTGTCTCTGTTTTTTCAATAGGTTTGTGTTTTGCCAAGACTTCTACAATTATTGCACTTGTGACGTTATTCCATGTCTTGAACTTTCTCTGTAAGGCTGCATTTACTTGGATTAGTGTGGTGGAAACATTTCTTTAAGGGTATCTTGCTGAATATCTTCAACATTTCACACTTTTAAACATTTCTTCCAAAACCACCACTTTCCATTTGCTAAGTCCGTGAGACTCATGTGAGAACTAGGCCTTTTTGGAGAATGATAACTCAAAGTCATCAGCCTCTTTCATGGTCATACAATTACCCAGTTGCACTAAACTATCCAATGGAATTAAAGCATAGGTCAGAAATTGCATCTTCATAACTAAACTGGTCTTTAAATGTAGTCAAGTTCCAAAGGGGTAGCCGTGTTAGTCTATTGCCACAGAACTCTGTTGTTTCTCTAAATGTAGGCACTCTTAAATTACTAAATTAAGCTAAATTGACTTGTATTATAAGAAGAATTATACAAAAAGGTTAATAAAGAGATTGAATCTTAGTCAACACTAAAAAGTCACATCCGTTTAGCTAAATTGATTTCTACATCAATATAAATAAATCAGTCCTGTGTAAACTGATTAAAGAGTATTCTTAAACACAGTTGTGACCGATTGACATATCCTTCCTTATCTTGGATAAATGATATGGAATTAAGATAAACTTTATTGAATTAAGTTAAACCTTATTGAATTAGGTTTAATATCTTCATGTTCCATGGTGTTAAACATACAATTGTGTATATGTATTGCAGCATCATATGTAACTCCTCTGGGAGGTGGGGGATGCTAATGTAATTCCTTTTGTAATCAGCCTTTTTCCACTTTCCCCAGAAGAGCACACATATAATAATTCAAACTGGATTTTTTAGGGACCAAGAAAGAAAAGAATTTTGGATAAATAGCCTGGTTTTAAACAGACTCTAGGCCTTCTTTCTGATCCAGGAATCAGACAGGACCTCTTGCCCACAGAGGGCCACAATCCTTTGGAAATGCTTGGATGGACTGGGCCTGCTGAGGCCCCAGAAGGCAGTGTGCTTATTCTGAGCCAGAGCTGTGCTGAACTTGAGACCACAAGGAAACTCCTTGGTTGGCATTTGTTAGGATTGCTGCTCTCAGCCCCATGTTAGGATTGGGGTGATCTCTGCTATGATTATTAACATGAGAGGAGGTTCTTTTATTATTTTTAACATATTTTACCTTAAGATTTAAATAGGTTTGCTTAGAAAGAATGGTGTGGGAGCTATAATTTTGGGCAGCCACACTATTAACTGTCTCTGAAGAGTGAGCAAGCAAGTCTGCTTGAGCAGCTTGTCTCTGCTGGGACTAACACAGTGAAGGCAAGTAACTGTAGAGCCTGGAAATACCCAGCTGAGACAGGAGTGAGACCGTGGGGTACGTCCATATGGGAGCCTTAGGTTGACTTAAGAACAGTTAAGTCGACCTACAGACTGCTGCATTCACATTGGGCACTTATTAAGTTGACTTAAGTGCTCCCTTAAGTTGACTTAATAACAGCACCTCTTACAGTTGACTTAACACTTAAGTCGATCTTATTAAGTCGACTTAAGCCAGTGTGGATGGGGAGTGCCCTTAAGTAGACCTAACTGGCCTCCAGGCCCCAATGCAATGTGGGTCAGCTACCCACAATGCACCACTCCTCCATCGACCTAGCATCTGCCAGTGTGGACACTGGCAGTCGACTGGAGTTTTCAGTGTGGACTCTCTAAGTTGACTTAACAAGGTCGACTTTAAGTTGACTTAAAGTCGACCTTGTTAAGTCTACTAATAGAGCCTCCAGTGTAAACGTACCTTTGGTGTCCAATCCACTGAAGAAAGGAAACAGCTGGGGAAGCTGAAAGCCTGACCATGAGTGTCCTTGCTGGACCACTGAAGGGAAATACAGGAGCAGTTTCCCTGAATAATGACAACTCTCTAACACTAGCTTGTATGCCTCTGATGATGTTGCGCACATCTGAAATATCTGAGCCCATGCAAGAATGTAGATTTGAGACCTCAGAGCATCTGAGAGGGTTAAAAAACCAGGAGCAGCAGCTAAGGCAGGCTATGATGGATCTTTTCTGGGGCCTGGAATTTGATTCTGCACTCCTGTGCCCTTGTGTAGTTATTTACATCTGTGTAAAGTGTGTGCAAAGTGTGTTACCCAGACTAGAGTGGTAGTGCTTTATATCACTTTGCACTTGCACCCGTGTAAATTTCTACACATGGCCCTGGGAAATCAGGTTTCTGATCTGATCGGTGGGGTGGGGAAGCGAGCCATTCATGCAGTCATCTTGTATTGGACTCAGTCCTGCTGGTCAACCTCCAAAATAGGAGAAAGGGAGGAGTGGACCACCTGGATGCTCTCAAAAGACCCTGCAGCAGTTAAAGGATGCTGGGTTTCCTTTCTGAGCCAGAGAAAGAAGACCTGCGTTAATGGGTAGAGTAAAAGCAAACAAGCAGTTGTATCTCTCCGGTACCCTGCTGAGAAACACGGAGATGAGGGTGGAACTTACATTTTTCAGAAACTCAAGTTTCCATTTTGGGAGGCAGTTCATGGTGGGTTTTATTCTGTCCAAACTGATTCACCCAACCCAATTGAGAACTGCTATTTGATGGTCTTGATTTAAAATAAGTTACCAATCTGGCTGTAATTATCAGAAACTACTCACTCCCTTCCCCTTCACCCTTAGCCTCATGAGCAGGATATAAAGGGAAAAGTGATGAGCTTAAGTAAGGGATCTAAATGGTCTTGTTTGTTTTTTTTCAATAGAAAAATCTTCCCATCTGTTCCTTGAGGCGGATAATTAACAGTATTCCCATGTTATTGGTGTGGAAAGCAAGGCCCAGATAGGCTGTGATATTGGGCAATCACTTTTTATCAGTTCTACTGCTGACCTCAGCTCCAATAGGCTGTTCTGAATCCTATGCCCACAGGATCGTGTTCCCTGCACTGTAGTTGCCAGTTGTTAATTATAAACATGGTTAACATGCCCAAAGTTGTTTGATCCATCACATGGGATTCTCTAGCGTAGACACCCCCTATGAACAGAGTGTGGTTCTTCAGATTAGGCTAGATCACAAACTACTAAATCTACATAGGAGAAAAGAACAAGTCCCTGTAATTCCAGGAAGACCCAGGTGAATGTACAGAAGAAAACATGTACCATAATGTTGGTCTGAGAGCAGTACGTATGGTTTCATTATTACTATCTATGCCATTAGTGCAGGCTGTATTCTGAAAACCATTATTCACATAAATAATCCTTGCTCTTAGATATGTATCCTATTGATGTTGATATACCTGTTCGTGTAAGGGCTTCCAGCAGGGCCAGCCCAAGACTTTTTGGTACCCTAGGCGAACCCTTCCCCACCTCATTCAATATAGAATATTGAATATATAGAAATATAGAAAAAAATGATAACTTTTTTTTTAATGGAAGAGGAAAAACACTTCCATCTAATTTGGTGCCCCGTAAAGCCTGGCACCCTAGGTGACTGCCTAGTTCGCATATATGGTCGGGTCAGCCCCGGCTTCTAGACTGAGTCCTTGATCAGTACTGAATATTTTCTAATGAAAATAATTTTAAGGTAGAAAGATTGCTCTGTGGTGTGACACTGTATATTCACACCCTGCACATATTGTAATAATCTTTGTATAAAGCATGCTTTGTGAGGTATCATTTGCAAACACAAGATTTGCTCATCATTATTGGCATGGTAAAATGTGTGTGGCAACATTATGTGTGCATTTATATGATGCCCCTGTATGGTGTTATTGACGCATGTTTCAAGCCACATAGCCCTGCCAAATAGAAATTGGCAAACAGCTCTGTCCTAAACTTAGGAATGTGTGCTCTGCTTAATATACATTTATGCAGTAAACAGTCTCATCAAGTAGGAAAGAAACAAAGGAAGCTCAAACAAGTGAGAAAAAAGCATCAGGGAATATCCTCCCACATAGACTTTTTTTCTCCTGATGCCTGGCTGGAAATACTTTTCAAGAGAGGGAATGAAACAAAAAAAGGAGGGACAAACACCCCAAAGGATCTCTCTGTCTTTCTCATTGCTCATTGCATTCACCACACCTGTGGCAACAAAGGAAGCATTTGCTGAACTCTGGGAGAAAGGGTCTGAACCTACAGAGTTTGGTCAGTAAGATTGCTGAACGCAGCTTGTGAGAAGCTTTCCTTGAGTTTGCTAAGTTAGGTAAGTCAGGTAAACCTGAATGGCCAATCACTTCCTTTATCTAAAACCATGTCTGTTTGACCTATATATAACAACATCCACTCAAATAAAGTATTTAAAAACTGCTTATCTTTATTTTTCTTGTAACCATTTCTAACTTTTATGCTTCATTATTTGTACTCACTTCAAATTTCTTTCTCTGTAGTTAATAAATGTGTTTTATCTAGTCAAGTGTGTTTAAATTGAAGTGCCCATGAAATGCTTTTTGGGGTGACAAGTTGTGTGCATATCATTCTTTTAAAGAGATAATGGGCCTAATATAACTTGTATAGTCCAGAAAAACAAACAGAGTTCTGTGGCACTTTTAAAGACTAACAGATTTACTTATCGCACGAGCTTTTGTGGGAGAAAATCCCGAAGTGGGATTTTCTCCCATGAAAGCTCATGCAATAAATAAATCTGTTAGTCTTTAAAAGTGCCACAGGACTCTCTTTTTCTGTAATAGACTACCACGGCTACCCCTTTGGAACTTGTATAGTCCAGGAGAGGGTTGGGCAGTACAGACATACATTTCTGGGAGAAAATTGGAGAGTGCATTGAGGTCAGTATAATCAAAGCTGATGAGAGCCAGAGTGTAACCCAAGTGTGCTGGCAGACTGCAGTTCCACACAGACACACATGGTGTGATTTGCACGCTGGCAGGCTGTTTGAGTGGCCCAGGTGGGAGCTACTTCAGCAAGGCATTGCGAGTCACCCACATTACAGGGCAGAGGTGACACAGTTGCTCCTTGTTCTGGATTGTAGCCTGGGTGATGTCTAATAAGTGTATACTAACAATACTGAACGCTTCGCTTGTTCTCTCAATAAATCAAAGTCAGTCAGTAACTGTTTCAGTCTGTTTTGCCTTAAGAAACAGATCTGATCTAGCTTCAGACAATTCAGCACTTTGCAGTGACCTTTCTCTGTAGCAAAATGTCTTTTCAAGCCCATCTGTGGTGTTGATATTAGCCCCATGCTGAGAGAAGTTAGAAGTTCCAGCCTGACCCCCGAAGACAGAATGTGCTGGATTTATGGGTAGCTTTGATAGGGACTGAGGCTCTATGTTGCAGCAGCAGGTGCTCTGAAGCTACAAACCCACTTCCTGCTCTTGGGAACCATTATCTCATGTACCTCCTACTAAAAGCAGCTGCAGAATCTGGAAACCAGTGTAAGAAGAGACAATGAACAAATTTACAAACAAGCAGCCCCTACAGAAATGCTTCTTCTGCTGTGAGTAGCAAGCAAACATTTCAGTACTTAATCCATTTGTGCAGTAGTATTAATAGACCTGACCAATCAATACTAAATGAATAAGTCCTAAGTTCAGCAGTCACAGGACTGGCAGGCCTTGTGTAAGCACAAAAGTTGCCTCAGTTAAAAAAACTAGGCAAGGATAGATGTGAGCTAAATTGTTGTCTTAAACTGATTGAAGAATGTTCGTACAAGAGGGCTGCATTTAACTAAATTAACATAGGGGAACAGGAATGTCAAACATGCGGCCTGCGGGCTGGGAACCTCTTGCATCTGGCCCTTGATTGCTCTCTGTGGGACCACACTCTCTCTCTAAGAGAGAGAGGTTTCACATACCCAGCACTGTGCAATGCCACAAGGGTGTCAGGTCTCATGTCATCACGGAGGGCTGAGTATGCGAGACTGTGTGCCACGAGACCACTCTCTCTCCCTAACCAAGAGAGAGGTATCACAAAGCATCGCTTTGCATACACAGGCCTCCATGATGCCACAAGAGTACTCTAGTATTTCAATTTATGGTATGTAGCGTCCACTTGAAGTACGTTTAAGTCAGATCTGGCCTGCCATAGCAAATGAGTTTAACATCCATGCCCATGGTGGTTGCTGCCTCTGACTCGCTGGGTGTAGACAAGGCCTCAGCCTTGCAAAGTTCTATTCATCTACTAATCCAGGGATAATATTATTTGCATTACATTTTGTTAAAAATAAACAGACTCTCTGATAGTCCTAGTTATTTTCTTATGTAAGTATTAAAGGTTACAGACATAAAATATAAGAGACTACAGCAGAGTGGATGCAATATAGGTCAGTAAGCAGTAAGTCATGTTGATCCGGGGAGTAAGTCATCATTTTTTCACTTCAAGAATTATAATGATGGTGAGTGACTAGATTTTGTACCCAAGCTGGCACATTTTCATGAAGATTTTACAAGTCTGATCTATTTTGGAATTACTAAAAAAATGAAGAGTTGTGTTTTATTAACTTCTTGTTTCATTCTCTGAAGAAGATGAAAGAATCAGGCTAGAAGAAAGGAAAGGACTTCTACTTTTCACTACAAATACTCAATTGGAAATCTGCCTATACAACTCTGCCAACATTTTAGGTGTAAAGGTTGGCCCCCTTTGAATCAATGGCAAAATGCTCATTGCTTTCATTAGGGCCAGAATTTTACCTTTTGTAGTGATGACTAGGGATATTTGGAAGTAATAAAAGCTACAACAACTTGGTAACATGCTATAGAAATAATGATGTTAACCAATTGCTAAGGGTATCAACTAATTATTTCTAATGATTTAGGAACACACTTTAAACCCCGTGAAATATGCTGCAGGGACAGAATGTGAAACCGTTGAACTAATGGGTACTGTTGATCCTAGTGAAGATGTAGTGTTGTAGCCAGAGAGACTTGTATACTTAGTGGCAACTTGGAATACATTCAATGTTGTAACCATCATTACTACTTACAAATTAATGAAGTGTAAATATGGACATCATCATTGAAAATTCCTGTGTGGTTGCCTATGAAATCTGCTACTTTCTGAAAAGAAAACACTCTTCTTTTGAACTTTGTTATGTGAATGATTGCATGCCAACTAGTGGGATGATCTGGCTTTACACAGTAGTCCTAAAATAAGTCTTCTGATTGACATGTAACAAAGCCAAGATGCAGAGAACAAATTAGAGTAAGTGAAGAAAATGACAATCCCCGTGCTTGTATCTGCAATGTGATCCTACGATAACTTTTCCTGCACGTTTAGAATTTGCCAGTACACTTTCTTGAAAGATCATTATTTCCCTATACTAACTCTGCACTTGTTGCCAATTTATTTTTTTATTCACTATTCATTTTTATATTATTCTATTTTTAATTATCAACAGGTAACAAATGTTGTTTTGTAATGTCATTTTCAAGACTACAAATGAAAGATAAATAAGCCTGTTATGTTGCTTTTCATCCAGCAGGAGACAGCATTTTACTATAGAAATTGTCAAAATACTTTATCACTATCTAACATGTTTTTAAAAAGAAAGGAACATGCAAAAAACTAAAACTAAAATCAGTTAGGATACATATGCACACTCTTTTACTATCTACAATAATATTGTTAGATAAAAGTTTGTGATATAAGCTACAGATAAATCCCTACAACTTAGTCAATAGACGTGAGGTATGGAGGGTGGTGATTTAGGCCAGTCTGCATCAACAAACATTAGAAAAATTGGTAAGTGACCAGAAACATCTTTAAATATAGAAGGAGTCTGCATTTTCTCTTCATATAATTAGGTGCAATATTTCAGTATCTTGTAAAAATGGAAAAATTCAGTATAAGAATTTACAATGTTAAATTCGGACACTACTGTTTCCGGGGTTTCTGACCCACATATTGAGGAACCCTGTTCTAAGGAGGCATCCCAGTGTGATGGCATTGTAATGTAAAGATCCACACTTCACTGTGTTGCATGTAACATGACATGAATACATCATCACTAGAATTATATGACTTGTCCCTGTGAAATCAGAAATTGTGAACAGCTCAGTTACATGTAAGTTCAAGCAGGCAAGTGTAAGTAGCAGAGTTACAAATGAAAATTTTTTTGTAACCCAAGACACTTTACTGAAACTGAGCAAACCTATTTGCTATCTCTAGACAATCAAGCATTTTTCAAAAATGTGTTTCAGGATTTTGCTTTGGTTTTATCATGAAATTTACAATAATCTGTTGACATGGGTCAGATGAACCCTCTGAAGCCCGTATGCAAAGAACATAAAACTGACTAGATTTGTTCTGAAAGTTGCCTTCAATATATTGGGTTTTAGTGGCCAACTGAAGTGACAGTAAGCTACATGAAAAGAAACAAAACAAAGGCTTAGCTGAAATCTGTCGGAACCCAAAACAGTATGGTTTGGACAGTTCTAATTTCAGTCTGACATCCCAACACTTAGACTACTAATATTTGATTTTGGCTTGGAGAATGCAAAATACGCCAGAGGTTCCAGTTCTGTCACCACCACAAAGATAGCTTTGTCACTGAGCAGAAAAAATGTATTTGCATGGTCATACAGCTCACAGTGCATACAGAAAACTACTGATGTAGGCTTAAAGCATTGCTGTGGCTAGAAGTGTGACTGACGTGTTCTTACTCACCAGGTCTGTCCCCTTTGTGTATTCAGAGCCATATCTACTAACTTCAGTAGCAAAAATAGTGTTCATTTCTTCAAACTACTTTTCATTCCCATTAGCACAGCAGAAATGAAATAGTTCTGAGAGAAGGTGAAGTCAATTCTGGCTTATGCATCATCTACAGAATTATTAACCAAGCTCCAGCTACAAAATCTTTACTACTAATGCTGATATATGAACCAGTAAGAACCCAATTTGATGCTCAGATCTCCTACTGAGATGGTAGCACTGGAATCATTTTGCTTAAAAACACTGAGCCGAATTGCCAAGGAGTCTTTGAGCAATGACAAACACAGAACTGCAGATGCCAGAGCATTACCACATTTCTCAACATGGGTTTGTAGACCTGCCAACTAAATAAATGGAGAAAGAGCTCTCAGACAAGATCACTTGCTGGTGAAGGGCCATTAAATATTTGTGTTCAAACTAGCTGTTCAAGGGCACTAACATTCTGTAGCAAGCTGATGAAATTCTATTGGTGGACAATAGTAGTCTTGGCTGTAACTGGTCAGGAATTTTTCATAGAAATGGCTTTTCATTAAAAGACGCTAATTCATCACAATACAGTCTTTTGATTAAAGTATTCTCAGGTCCAGGGTTGAATTTCTGATCCTAGCAAGACAGTGCTCAGATAGTAATGTTCTTGTTAGGAGGCTCAGCTAGGCTGTGGGACATCTACGTTCAAATCCCTGTTCAGACTAATGGGTCTTTTCTAGTAGAGCACTCAATCTCTCCTACATGAAGTTTTTCCACTGTGAAAAAAGAATTAAATAGTCTTTGGAACAGGGACTTGACTCTTAGTCTTCCACATCCCAGCTGAGTATCCTAACCACTACTGAGCCAGTCTCCTTTTCCCTAGCTCAATAATTAATATTTAGTTATTTGTACAAAGTGGAACAGCTCTAATAGAAGAAACTGAGAGCAGACACTCACTCTTTAGCCTGGCTTTTCTGCTTTTGTGCTTTCTCTAATACTTTTGTGGAAATCATCAAAAGGTTTCATCCATGAGGAATATGAAAAATGTGTGAAATCTTGAACATTTTCATGGGGTGAAACAATTTCCACCCAACTCCAGACCTGATGTCTTTGGAGCTCCTGGCAAGACGTGCTGTTAATCCTAATCCTTATATTAAAACTGTACACTGAAGACTTTTTTGGGGACCTAGTGGGAAGTTTGGTATGTCCAAAATATTCTGTTACTTTCTCTGCAGCAGATATCTTGTTACAATGAGAGCCTCATGTGCATAGTAAATTTCTTTTTCTGTTGACTAAGCTTCCTCTGCTGATGTACAGCACATTACAAAAGAGATACATTCTGTCCATCCACCCACTTGGGCCCAATGAGATGTTGCACAGTATCAGTGTCCTATGCAGAACAGTGGGAAAGTTCATTACATTGAGAAGTGAACTAGAGGAAGGAAGGAAGGAAATGGCAGCTGATGCCTCTTGCTTCATCTTTCCCAGACAAGCCTGGGAGAAAAAGAGTTTTTTTAAATTACTTGTGTTTTGTTCCTTGTGGCACAACTGTCTCAGTCACCACGAAACGTGGTGGAGCAGAAGTTACATCAGATGTTGCTTGCTAAGATATGGTGCACCTGACCCCTGACAGCATTCCCAAAAGTCAGCCCCGTGGCTTCACATGAATTACTTCTCTGTTACGATTTTTCATCTGAGTAAAAGATGCAGGATTGGGCTCATTTGTGTGAAGTCAATAGATTACCACATCAAACCTGCAATCTATATTACTACAGTGAGAACTTTTTCCGACTGCCACCATAACCTCTGAACATTTGACCAGAACACAAGATTAAGATGGTCGTACTAATATTTCTTTTAGAATACGATCTTGCAAGTCAGCAATCCCTCTTTTTTTAAGATGTTTCGGACCTTGAGGTGGATAGAACCAGAACCATGTGTATTTTTAATCTACGTCTTTATTATTTGGGGTGGAGTTTTTTTAAGAGGGACATTTAAATAAATAAATGCATCCACTATCTGAAATAAAGGCAAATTACCTCTATGCTGCATTTAAAGCTAAAGTCTACAGGTGTTCATTGCCCCCCCATTGACTCATGGGTCAGTCTAATCTTTTGGAAAGAAAGAACAGAGCTATTCATTGAAAGAGAAAAATGAAAAGAGGAGGGGAGACTGAACGTGAGCAATGGAGACATGCGGAAACCTGAAGAGGTATTGCCACATAGCTGGAGCCACAGATATAAAGAAAGAAAGCTTGAAAGCAAGGCACAAAGTATAGGGCAATGCATACCCAGCTGTACACAGACAGAAGCAGTCAGCTAAACACATAATCCATAAGGCATAAAGACAGTATTGCCAGTGAGGGTCACAGTTTCAAATATGGGGGCCTTGTTTGCAAAGGTGAATTCTATGCAAAACTCCCACCTTCTGACACAAAGTGCCCCCCTTCCTTTTAGCCACATAATCTGGGGAAGAAAAACTTCCTGGGAGGATTCAGCCTAGGATCCAGAGAAACTCAAGCTGGTAGGAGCAAACACAAGTAACCTCAACAGGTTCTGTAGCAGGGATTGCTGGTCACCGATGATATCATCAGGCTCTTTCTACAGTTTTTCCTCTGGACATTTTCTCCCTGTGCTGATTGGTTGTTTTTGCCAAACCCCTCCCATTCCCTCTTTCACACTCACTTCAATTCAGCTTGCAACCACCCACCAGCCAAGCTGTCAGCCTTGGCTTTTGAGGCAGTCATGGTGGTTAGCGATATAGTCAAGAACAGGCACATGGGTGAAAGCAGGGCCAAGGCAGTGTTGACACTGAGGTCCAGTGGGTCAGAAACAAGGTCAGAGTCCAGTCACTACATCCTGCACTGTCATAAGATAAATCCAGAGCAACATCATTGACTTAGGTGGAGTTACTTCTCATATACACAGGTATCACTCTGATTAGTTGATGGCCCCAAATATTCAGCTGTGATAGGAAATGGAAAATGTCTAATGCTTTGAGGTAATCAGTGTCGCTTTAGTGAAGGATCTGTCAGCTAAGCATTCTGTAATCAATCTGTGAAGGAAGAAGGATTTACACAATGGGTTCCTAAAATGCCATTAAAGTTTAGGGGGCTCATAATCTGCTTTTGAAAAAAAATGCCTATATGCTGTACTTACTCCAGTAGACTCATGCTCTGAATTGATGTTAATGTTGATGCCAGAGGTTCTGTTCTGCCAGAAGCACCAGCTTTACATTGAAATGTAAAACCAAAGTCTTGACGGCTTGGTACTAGAGATCTCATTGTATCCAGCTACTCCAATATTGCATGTAGCATGAATGGCCAGACACGTGGACCAGCCAAAATCTGCCCCTCACCCCATGGCTTCTGTGGTGAAAGTCATTGTGGAATTCAGCTCCCTGGCATGCAGGATTCCCTGTGTGGCCTCTTCCCATTGATCCCATTCACACAGTTTACAGTGCACTTGGGTTCCTGGGCCTCTCAAGAGTCAAAGATTTGACCTTATAGCTGTTTTTATACGTACAAGTTTTTCCATAACACCATTAAAGATTTGAAGAGGAAATTAAGAGTAGCATTCCTATGTTTTATTCAGTTAAATAACATGAAAGTTATTTATGCAGGTTTTTGTCTTTTTATAATACTACCTATAAATGCCCCACCCAGAAAAACATTTATTTCTATCACCCTTTTTTCTCTTTCCATTTCCATGGAAATTCAAATAATAGCAGGGGACTGAGAATGGGAAAGTGAGTTGCAGTAACTGTGGAGAGTTAATAGGTAACAGAGGAGAAAGATCAACTCCAGAAATGTGCTTTGTAAAGAAGAATGCTGCATTTCACCATTTCAAATACATTTTCATTTGTGGTGAAACAGAACAGGATACTGCTTGATGTATACACAAGCGAAGCACATGCGTGAGCAGAACTGGTTAAAGAACGGAAAAACTGCTTTGGAAATATGTTCATGAACATGCAGCTCAAATTCAACTCACTGCTCTTTGTGCGGTCAAACTGTTTGTGATCTGTGAATATTTGGATGACTGCTGAGTGCTTTTGCAAATGAGTATGAACATCAGATTTTTAGTAAACGCACTCTCTCGTTATTTCCTATTCATCATTGGCCATTAATTATTTTCCTGTTACAAAGTTCCATCCCTTCTTTTGGGGAGCAGAAAGAATACCAATGGACCAGTTCCATACCATGCATAGGCAAAGTAAACAGTTTTCAAACAACTTGTAGTCTGAAGGCTCAATAGGAGAGATTTTCATGCTCTACTATGTTATAAGTTGATCAGTAACTCATGTTAATGGTGGCTGAAGAAGCATGAACCCAGTGTAAGAACGAACATCTAGTGGCACAGAACTTACAGAGGGCTCCTATGTCATATCTGCTCACTCTTCCCACATACCAGGAAGAAAAGGTTTTTAGGCCCATGCTTCAGTGTCATGTGTGCCGTAAAGTGGTCTTCAGTTCAAACAACACTAATCTGGACATGACTAATAAACTTAGGCTGCATGGCAAAGGACTGTTAATGATAACCACAGGACTCAACTGACTATGCTCAGAGGACACTGATGACAAAAGAGAAGTGAGGCTGAGTTAGGCCTACAGACAATTATTTGTATGTTAAGTCCTAAAATGCTTGAGTGTAGGACTTTCATAAGCTCTCAGCATTGGCCTAACTCTGCGCCCACTGAGATCAACATGAGTTTTATCATCACTTCCATGGGTAGAGCTATATGGCAAGCAGAAACACACAGCAGTGCATGAGTCTAAAGATTTGAGCTCACCGAGTTCAAGCTATGGTGCTAATAATAACTGTAGACGTTCAGGCTCAGGCTCTGAAGCCCAGGGAGCAGAATGCTGTAAGGCAAAGCCTGTGAGCTCAAGTCTATAGACATGGCCTGAGACTCACTGCTTCATGTTTTGCTTGCCGACTGGATGTACCCAGTGTGGGCAGAATGAGTCCCACACTTCAGACAATCCCACCTGGAAAGTTTAAAAATGCGAGGGAAGAGATTGTCCAGATGGTGGCTGGGGAGGCTCACTCGAAGCAAATCCTAACCTTTCTTTTGCTTTGTGTGGAGAACATTAGCAAAACATGCAAAAGACAAAAAGGAATGTTTTGTAGCCTGCCCAGTTTCTGCAAATCCACATGCTCACTAGAGACATAACCTGCACAGAGTGCCATGTCACTGAGTGAAAGTTACGGGGGGGCGGAGAGGTAATGAGTCAGCAGCACAAGGCCTTGGAATAGCCGAATGAAAATTAACTACATTTTTACCACATGCGCCGCTATGACTTTCAAGTGCTGTAATACAAAACATAAAAGTAATAGACGGCTACTTGGAATGGGTGGGTGGCACAAAATCCACTGCAATGCTGTAACAGGCATCCAGCTCATTAAATTGCCAGGGACAAAACCAGGAGGTAAACAAAGTCTTAATCAAACAAATATGCCTTATGCTCTGACAGATGCCCAACAAGGGCTCTGCTGGACCACTGTGCCAAGGGGAGGGAAATCCACAATCTGCCTTTACTCCAGGGGAGCTCAATGCAGGAACTGATTGCATCCCAGCAAAGTTTAACTCTCAAACTGTGGTGACATAAGATGGAGTCTCCCCAAGTAGCCATGTCCCAGGCCTTACTCTCAGCTACGTGGATTGACAGAGGCCTTGTGGTTCTATATTTCCAGTCATTATTTATTTACTTTTTTCCAGTCCCAAAGCATCGGGCTGGTACAGAACCCCCAGAATTTGCTGAGCTCTCTGAGTTCTGTAGCCATGTAAGCTGAAAATTGGAATCCAGCACAACTCTTCTGTGGTGCTCTGTATCTCACTGAAAGAAGACTGGGCCCAGTGCATGAAAGTTTTGTATGAGAGACTGATCGAGTCTGAAAAAAAATCTGGGTGACATATGGAGAAAATACACTAATGAAACTGATACCCTTGGAATTCTGCCTGAGAATCTATCAGACACAGTTTCATATGCATGGTGTGTGTTTAAAAATTGCCTTTGATTCTTTATAAGGTTTTGGGTTTTTTTGGTCTCCATTTTATAGCAATATCTCTAGGGTGTTAGTAGACAGTATACTTCTGTCTGTTCAACATAAAATCCAGGTCCTGGATTATTAGAGACTTACTGGAAGTTGTTGCAAGACTAGGAATGTTAACTTTGGAATCCTAGTCAAACTTCCTCTCAAATGAGTTGTCTTTATTCTACCTGAATTTCCCCTTCAGTCTCAGCTGGATGTGGTATTCTTCTTCACTTAATGCACAAGACTATTGTGTGCTGTTGAACAGCAGATGTGGTCCAGGCTAGGGACAGATGACCTCGTGAGGCCCCTTCCATCCCTATTATTCTATGATTCTATGACAGCTGCATTCCATTAGTGTGTTTAGTGTACCTTATATGTCCTTTACCTAACTCACAAGAATGTTGTGAATCTTAGTTAATTAATGAGTTCTTCAGAAGAAAAGCAACATGGAAACGCATGGAATACTCTTATAAATATTGCAATGTTTCAACAACAGTTCACTCCATATATAATTTTTGATTAAGTAACATGTGCCTTCTTAAATTGTAGTATAGAATGTAACTGTGATTTGAAAGCATCTTTCAATGAAATGAGACCAGCTTAAGTCTGATTATAATAAGGATAATAAAGCAGGCTATTAGGATCAGTTTTGGTTACATTGGAAAGCATTCAGAATCAGTCAAATCCAAAAACGTAGGTCAGTGGTCTGAGGCCAACAACAAATGAATAGGGGACCAAGTTTCAAAAACTTGTCTCACAATTGGAACTAATTAGCAATCTCAGCAGATGCAGAGTTCTGACTATCTGGAGTCTGAAAGGTGACTTCGGTAACTGCGTTCGACTGCTGCTGAAAAGGGCAAGGAGTGGAGACCTGCCCAGAGTGACATTGAGTTTTTGTTTGTTTGTTTTATTTCATTTTGAAACAAAAATGGAAATGGCTATTAGTTGAAAATAAATAGTAACCAATAGTATTATTTGATTTTAAAGGTCATCCATAACTGCCTGACAACTATCATGAAGACGTGCCAAAATTGTATGTTTCTGCTGATTTCCTGGCTGAAGAAAACTCAGGAGAAGCTAGTGGGAGCAGTGCTCAGATCAGTATGCTGAACCTAGCTCACAGATAACAGTTACAATTTAAAGACAGAAGTATTGAATGGTTATTATTGGCCTGCAAAACTCAGCCATGTATATATACGCAGATACATATAACATGCACACCTCAGTGAAAAGGGAAAAATTAATTAAATGCCAGGATAACATTTGAATGTCAGAAATATTAGTAGATGTTTACACAGAGTATTTGCACTCAGGTGTTTGCATTCGAGTAACAATATTGGTACAAGCGGTTATAGTTAATGTAAGTCTTTTGATGTCCCTGGGTTTTGAGAAGACCAACATTAATAACAGCAATTTAGAAAGTTCCAAGTCATTTTAAAGAACAAGTTGTATGACTCAAGTTGGATTTTGCTTCTTTTTTCAGCTAATTAAACAATGGCGCTTTATGATGTAATTGAGCCAATGATGTTTCTGTAATTTGTCATCTATTAGTGAAAGTCTAGTGTCTCTGCAGGTGTGATCTAAATATTTCTTAACTGATGCACAGAACTTTTATGTCAAAGGAATCTGAAAAAGTATATTTCTGTAGTTTTACCTAAATTTTGCAATTAAAAATCAGCTTCAGTATCTTGGTTGTTCTGAAGAGCAATGTAAAGTGGAAGGGACATGATCCAAAATGAGAGCTAATGGATCCCTTTGAGGAAGGGAGATAGGGCACATGAGTCTGCCTGGACAGTTGGGGTGGGAAGACCATCATTTGATAGATACAGTCCATATAGTCTTCATCCCCACCTGGCTACAAGGTTAATGTTCAATTAATTAGTGGAATGAGAATCTTTTGCCATCCCTCTGCTCAGAGATCACAGTATTAAATCCAATATTATGGTGTTTGCAGGTAGCTTTGTAAAGATGATGCAAAAAAGGACAAGATCAGGGTGAGATCCCGGCTTTATTAAAGTCAATAGGAGTTTTACCATTGACCTGAATGAGGCCAGGATTCATCCCAGGAGTTTTAGTCATCCAAACCGAGACTGATTGGAAGACATGGGAGGGTTGAGTTACTGCAGTCCTGAGTTCAGTGCGCAATGGAAAAGGTTGGGAAATCTAGGAGTGAAAAATATCTTGTTTATTCCATTTATTCACAAGCCATGTGTTTCACTCAAATGTAATCTCTGTGCATTTATGGTCTATTTGCTTTTTTGCTTGTCAAATGTTTTCATGGGCTCTGTTGTTCAGTGAGGTTGTGAAGATAATCTTTGGGCAAAATTCCTTTGGATAACTTTCTGGAACTGTGTTCAGTTCCTGTAAACAGTCCCTTTGAAAGGATTTCACTGAGCAATCAGTGGTTCCTGATTCTTGGAAATACAGTAGAGTGAGTCTACTTAGAAGAATTCAAAACTTGGCTATCTTGTAAAATACCCCTACCTACGTACGCATGGCTGCAAACCTTGCCTGACCGACATAACTGTTATTTGAAATTATTGCTTCATAGATTTTGAAAATGTGACCCAATCAGAGCTGGATGAACAACTGAGAACAATGTGTCACAAATATTCATTATAATTTTTAAGTGAAGTTGCTTCCACTGAGTGGAAACAGCAGAATTTCAGCAAGAATATTTGTGGAAGGAAAACTGTGATTTTGCACCCTAATTATAAATGTTATGCTCATCCAATCATAGAAGATATGGGTTGAAAGGAACCTTAGAAGGTTGTCTAGTCCAACCCCCTGCTCAAAGCAGGATCAGCCCCAAATAAATCATCTCAGCCAGGGCTTTGTCATGCCAGGTCAGAACAATCTCTAAAGATGGTAACACATTCCAGTGTTTACCACCCTCCTAATGAAAATGTTTTTCCTAATATCCAACCTCGACCTTTCCCACTGCAACCTGAGACCATTGCTCCTTGTTCTGTCATCTGCTACCCCAGAGAACAGCCTGGATCCCCTCCCTGGATCCCCCCTACAGGTAGTTGAAGGCCCCTATCAAATCCCCCTCACTCTTCACTTCTGTGTACTAAACAAGCCCAGTTCCCTCAATCTCTCATATGCTTCAGCCCCCTAATCATTTTTGTTGCTCTCCACTGGACTCTTTCCAATTTGTCGACATTCTTCGTGTAGCGGGTGACCCAAAACTGGACAGAAAATAGCAGAAAATTTTCAGTGAATAATTTAAAATAATTAATACATTCAAGAGAAGCATAATCTGCTCAGGAACAATTCATGGACAGAAAAGGAGGAGAAATCTGGTAAATAAATTATTCATGACAAATTATATTCCCAGGTTTGGGCCTAGTCAAATACAATTAATTTGTATATTTTTAACTGTGTTCACATGTACTAGCCTTTCAGAAAGCAATACTGAAAGCAGACTGAGCAGAGGTTGCAATTAGATTGCCTGGTCAACACGAGGCTTTGTCCTCCCCTACCCCACTTGGGGTGCGTCTACACTTACAAATTAAGTCAACTTACACTTGCTTAAGTTGACTTAATTTACTCTGCATCTACACTACACTTAAGTCGACTTAAGCAGCTGCTTAAGTCGACTTAAGGAAAAATGAAGTCGACTTTATAAAACCTCATTTTAATTCGACTAGCTGCTTAAGTTGACTTTAGAAAGTCAACTTAGCCAGTGTAGATATGGAGTAGCCCTAAGTCAACTTTAAGTCGACTTAGGGGGCTCCAGGGCTTCCCTACTGCCCTCCCTGCCAGGGTGGCTGGCACAGCCACAGCCACAGCCTGGCATGCTCCCCCAAAGGGCAGGGCAGAGCAGAGCCCTGCCCACCCTGCCCCTATGCCCTGCCAGGGTCCCTGTCCCACTTTGCCCCATTGTACTGAGGTACAATGGGGCAAAGGCTGAGCCCCCTGGCACTTGGCAAGGGGTGCCCCCCCGCCACCGTGGACCTGTCCCAGATCCACCTAGCCCCTACAAGTCGACCTAGGTGTCCAGTGTGGACGCTCTAGGTCGATTTTGTAGGGTCCTCTCTAAGTCGACTTAAAATTTGAGTGTGGACACGCTAAGTCGACTTAAATTAACACGTGTAGACATAGCCATGATGTTGGTACCAGCAGTACAGCTGCATTAATGGTAGCAACAAGGGAAGCTGTAGTGTTGACAAGGTGCTGACGGCTTGCATTTTAGCCATTGTGTCATTCAGATGTGCCAGAAACAAGTTTAGAGGACTCAGTGGTTAAAATACCAATGGCTGATCCACAATAATGTTATCACCATAGCTGCGATCAGTGAACCTGTACTGGTGATAACAACAGTGGGAAATTTGGGGGGTAAAAAAATCTAGGCTATATAAAATGCTAAAATAAAGAGCCTGAACTACCAAATCAGATCCAAATATTCCCCAACTTCAGGGAAGCTTAAATTGCAATCTCGACTTGGAAGCTCAGCCCTGTCTCTAACTTCAATTTTGTATGTATTATTTATGAAAAGTCAGAGTGCTGTGGAGGCAGGAGTCTTTTTCACAGCTGCTTTATACAGGCAAGGACTTAGAAACATTGTGAGATAGCATTAAAGAACAGAGACTAAACACTGTGTTTAGTTTGTTAGGATCTAGTGAAGAAAACTACACGGTCTTGTCTGAGTCCAACAGCCTGGAGAAAGAAAAATCTTTATATTAATTACAGATGAGAGCCACCTCCTCTCTACCGTAGTGGACTCTATATAGGATACTCTACAATAGGTTTCAGAGTGACCAGCAAATAAGCGAGTCCATCTATCTAGGTATTTATAAATCCTCAACCCTAATACGAATTCAGAGTGTGGGTGTGTGTAGTGATTTTCAAATTTACTCATTTCTACCAACCCCTGGCTACAAATAAATCTGCTTTGCTTATTCTTTACTTTGGAATAATCCACGAGAAAGAGTTAAAGTACATGTAATATCAGGCAGCTAGTGTGCTGAGAGACAAATGCCTGTCATGTTGACCAGCATTATCTCATTATTCTGCATGCTCCCGTCTGTCTGCAAATAAATGTTATGCTCATGTTGTCTATTGTGCTCTACTTAGATTGTGTACTCCTTGGAGAAGGAACCATCTCTTGTCTCTGTACAGAGCCTCACACAATAGAGTCCTGGTCCATGACTAGGGCTTGGAGACACTATAGTAATACAAATAAATAATCATAATTAATACATTAATCAGATCCATATAGTTTCTTAGACAACTATCAGACATTGATAAGCAAGAGGCAATGATTTCAAATCCTGTGGTGGAAAGCATCCCTGAACTGCTTTAAGCTATATATTGCATATATCTATGGCATAAGATGCTGTCTTTTTGACAAAGTTCTTCTACTGCTGTGGGTCCACTATGTCAGAGTTCATCAAAGCTCTAAATGACTGCACATTTGGTGCAATGCGCACAATGACCAGCTGTAGGTCAGAAAGTTTACTATGAGCAGCCCACGTGGCTTTATCTACTCAGTCTGATTTGTACTGATTCTGCTCCTGCACCAGCTCCCAGCCTTTAACTTCCAGAACCACTACTGACATTTACCTTCTAGTAATTTTTGGAGGAATGCGAGAGTTCTATTCATTCCATACAATGGTTATTTGCCAATGCTAATTTATACATTAAGAGACGTGAGCCAGCTCAGTTATGCCAAGTTCCACTTTGTCCTTACAACAGCCACACACAGATCAGAAGTGACTTTTACCACCCCTTGCTAATATTCACAGCATTACAGATCTTGAGATCTTTGCATGACAGGGCTGATTATTTTCCTTTTATAAGGAATATTTCAAATATACTTTGTGCTATAGCTTTTATTCTGCCCACCTGTAAGATTGAGAAGATGAGAGGATTAGCAGTCTGGCATGTAAAACCCAGTTACTGGAAAGTTGGATGCAATGCCCCATTCCTTTACTCCTGTCTTTATGGCATGTGGGTATAGGGCAACAGTAGATAACATACCAAATGGTTTGGGTATCCCATAAAGTCTCAGCCCCAGACAACAGTCCATATATTTCTGATCCCTGATTTTTCAGGAGAAAAGATCATTATCTCATTCAAACAAATAACTTGTGATCTAAAATACTTCAGCAAAAGTTAAATTGTGCAGTGTTATACAAACACTCCACAGAGAAAATGACATCTTTTGTACTGAGAATTATGCAATTATGCAATTGTTTCCTGGAAGCGAGGAACATAGGTTCTGTCAAGTCCAACCTCAGAAAGCAATGGGGCCATTTGAATCTATTTTTGTAGCATTGCTGCCATACAAACTTACATGCCAAAGTAACATGATGAGCCCAATCTGCCGCCCATTGAGATCACTGGGAATTTTGCCACTGTCTTCTTTGGGAGCGCCCATTAAAGGGGAAAAAAATTAAACTAGAAAATATATTACAGTATCTGACACCAATCACCTGCTTTAAAGATAACAGGCTCACATGTATCAACTTTGGCACAATCATGACTTAAAATATTGAAAATGAAAATCAAAATCCTTATAAAACTGTTCATATACTTGCAGCATTGAGGGTTTTTTGTTGTTATTTTCCTGTTCCCATGATAACTTAATAGATGATTTCTGTGTCACCTTTTAGAGGGACAAATTGGATAGGATGCCAGCTCAATTTTCTTTTTATTTTATTCCAGGGTTCACTCTAATACAGGAGAACTGAAGTTAGGCTTTTTATTTTATGTAATTATTTTTGGCAGAGAAACAGGATCTCTTTAAGTACATAGGTATGCATTCCATATTGTTGCAATCATATTGAGATTGAAGGGAAGGATTTAAATGACTGACAGCTTTAGGAAAAAGTGAATTGAAAAACTGGTGTAGAATAGGTGCAGCAAAGACATAACAGCCATGTTGTACAATTTCACACAAATTTTGTGGAAATCACTTGACAATAAAAGTAAAATTTCCATCCTGGTTTCTACATCTACATGATTTAGTAAATATACATAGATAAATAAATAAAGAAACACTAAATTAGTGATGAAACGGACATGGATGGCAGACCTAAAAAACCAGCATCAAACCCATACTTTATAAAGCCCTGAAAAAGCAAGAAAAACAGACTGTTTTTCAAAGGTAGTTTTTGTGAAAATAGTTTAAAAAAAAAAAATGTGCAGCCTGCCAAATTTCAGTTGGATTCCTTGGATGAATGAATCCAGGATTTAATGTAAAACACAATTCAGAAACTACATTCCCAACCCTGCATGCACAAATATATGTGCTTATCTTTACACATGTATGTGGACTTGGAATCACATGGGTTCCGTCTACACTGGCAACTTAGATTGACTTAAGGACGCTTAAGTCGACCTACACAAAGCCACGTCCACACTGGGCTTTTATTAAGTCGACTTAAGCGCTTCCTTAAGTCGATTTAATAACAGCTTAAGTCGACTTAGTAACACCACCCCTGAAGGTCGACTTAAGTCGACTTAAAGCCAGTCTGGACAGGAAATAGTGCTAAGTCGACCTTATTAAGTCGACTTAAAGCCAGTGTGGCTGGCCGTGTCTACTGTTAAGACGACTTAACAAGGTCAACTTAAGTTGATTTAAAGTGTAGCAACTCTGTTAAGTTGAATTAACAAGGTCGACTTTAAATCAACTTAAAGTCGACATTGTTAAGTCAACTTAACAGAGTCGACTTAACTTTACAAGTGTAGACATAGCCATGGACTATGTGACTTAGCCTTAATGGGACTTCTCATGCTAATAAAGTTAAGTATGTACTTGTGGGATTGGTGTTTTAGTATGATCACACATAAATCCTTTAAAGATCTAGACCCATGAAATTGAATGACTAACTCACCTTGTCCTTTTCTTCTCAGGCAGTTGAGGTTTCCCATGTTGTCTTTGCTTTCCACATCGAGGTTCCTTCTGAAGTGACTAAGGTCTTCTCAGTACAGAGACACTGGTGCAAGTTCACATTTGATAAAAATGGTATTGTAAATTTCACATAAACCCATTTATTTAAGTTACATGATAGGCAGGAAAAGCACAACCAACAGAAGGGTATGAAAGGTACAAAAAGAAAAAGTCAGAGGACCATATTTGTTTCAACCCTTCTTACATTCTCTTCTTGGTTGATTTTTCTGATACTGTGTTTTTTCTCCTTCCAACGTATAAATTACATCAATTTACGCATTTTGGGCCAGATTCATCCAGCCATAAATCCTGTACCAAGATCAAATTCAGTCATAGCAATGTTTGTGGAGCAATTGAGTATAACGTGTGTATACTATATAGTGAATTTTAAAGGGAAAAGACAATGGGCCAGATCTTTAGCTGGTGCACATGGGAATAGTTACACAG